>JAWCTZ010001187.1:0-22943 GCA_036850595.1 Rhyacichthys aspro | reverse complement strand
TGCTGAAAAGA
Source organism: Rhyacichthys aspro (assembly GCA_036850595.1). Classification (NCBI taxonomy): domain Eukaryota; kingdom Metazoa; phylum Chordata; class Actinopteri; order Gobiiformes; family Rhyacichthyidae; genus Rhyacichthys; species Rhyacichthys aspro. The sequence continues at coordinate 22,932 of JAWCTZ010001187.1, read as the reverse complement.
GAACAGTCCACGACGATGGCTTCACACTGAGTTTGGGCGACACTGAAGCTGGGAAAGAGCATCGTCAGGAGCAAAACACAAACTGGAACACGATAAAAACGTTTAACGAGATTAGTTCAGATTTAAAGGTGTTTTCTTCAGCTTTAAAGTCAAACACTAAAGTTTGTAAGATTCTAAAATGTCCGTCTTGTTTCTCAGTTTGACAAACTTGAATCATTCATTAAACACCGAAGGTTAAGGAGATTAAAGCTCCACTCACAAATATCCTCCAAAATACTAATCCATTTGACCAAACTGTAGTTTAGAGTTTAGCGTTAGCTTAGCTGTGACTTCAGCGTCAGGACGACAATTATCTCCTCCTCGTTAAACATTACGTGATTGAATTGACAGTATTTATCTGTGTTTTACGTTGCCTCCCTTTTCCCTTTTAAAGCCTATGCAGCAAAACATAACTTAAATTTAAAAAAATAATAATTTAAATATAAATATATAAAAGATAAAACAAAATAATCCTGAAGTAACAGTTGTTCCATTAATCTTAAGGCATTTTTACATTCTATTTTTTTTAAGAGATTTACAAAAAACATTCAACTCACTTTAAAATGGAGTTTACTTTGAAACATCTACATTTATGTAAATGAAATGTACCCATTATCAATAAACTATGAACCATGTATTTTACATTTTTGTTTTGAAAAGAGATTCCAAATTTAATACTAACATAATTGAATAAAGGTATTATACTTATTAAACGTCATGTCATGTGACAAGTGTCGACCAATGGGAGCGCTCCTTTTTGGAGCATGTGATTGTCCAAGGTTTTCTGTTCCTGAATAGAGGTTCTCATCTGTTACAATCCCTTAAATAAACAATAAACTATTTGGGTTTAAACCATTATTTTAAACCAAAATCAGGTAGAGTCTGTTAAACATTACCGATTATTCTCAGCGAAATCGCTAGAAGTCATTTTCAATAACTGTTTTTTCATTTTTCTGCAAAAGCTCAAATGTAAAACAGTGTTTAGTGAAAGTTTGTCAAACTGAGGGAATGGAGCGCTCTGATTGGTCCGAGCGTTAACGACGGGTCAGAACTGAGTTTGATTGAGTTTCTGTCGACTCCTGACGGTCCAGCTTTACGTGACGTTAAAGGCTCTGTTCACACCACAACGTTTCCTGCTGAAAGGTCTTTTTATGGAAACAGTCTGGTATTTTTGAATTTGAAGTTTTTGAGCGTGAAAAAGTCCGAGGGTTTAGTTTGGTGTAAACAGAGCCGTAAACAGAGAAGCAGACTGAGAAGAGCGCACCACAAACACAGAGCAGCAGCAGAAACAGGCTGAAAACAGTCAGAAAATACAGCGTTAGACAGAATCTGCAGCAGAACAACAGTCGGCCGTCGGTTTTACCAAAACCAGCAATAACTCAGAAAAAAACGAAAGAGACGAGGAAATAACTGAGAAGATCTGCTGCAGAGTTCGATGTTGCCACAAGTCACTTTCAGTTTTACTTAAATTTGAAAGAAACAGTGAATTTATCTCTGAACAGCTTTAGTGAAACTTCTGTGAAACATTTGTCTCTGAGACAGTTTTATGGTTAGCTGTGAGTCCAGTAGGGGGCGCAATGTGACGGTTTTGTGCATTTATAGATTTCATTCAGGGACTAAAGTCACTATTCACATGATTTCCTGATAACTACAGTTACTCTTCTCAAACAGCAGGGGGAGCTATCATTCCTTCTTATTCTTTTCCTTTTAAGCTTCAGTAACGAGAGGCGACCTGTGGCAACGTCGCTGCAGAATAATTTCACAAATGATTAAACAATCTGAACTAAAAACAAATTTAAACCAATCACCGATCAATAACTAATATAAAAAAACTCATGTACAAACAGTTAAAGCAAAAGGAATGTGGTCAAAAGTCTTTAAAACGTGGCTTAGAATCTCCGACTGCGATTGGTCGGTTCAAATCGACGGCGGCCAATAACCATGCAGCAGAAAGGCGTGGCCATTAAAACGGCCAATCAGAGCGAAGCAACACTTTCAAAATGGCTCCAAAAGTTTTCACAGAGAGCTTTTTATAAAAACTCTCCAAAAACGAAGCAAAAGAGAGCTTCGTTAAACGTCTGAACAGTCATTTGTCGGCTCTGAAATCTTAAAAACAAGGTGAGAAAAGGCCAAACACCAGTCCCAAAAGTTTAGATGGATTTCAGCAGGTTTTATTTGGATTTGAACCAGTTTTAGTTGGATCTGAACAGGTTTAAGTTGGATTTGAACCGGTTACAGTTGGATCTGAACAGGTTTAAGTTGGATTTGAACCGGTTATAGTTGGATCTGAGCAGGTTTTAGTTGGATTTAATGGGACTTGTCTTGCGCTTCAACTTTATTTAAAAACATTCCACAAGAAAAAGTTCAGTCTCTTTCCTCCATTTTTTACACTTTTCCAAAAACCTTTTCTTTTCACAAAATCCTTTAGAAAATATTCAGATTTTTCTCTGATTTAAATGTATTTCCAGTAAAAATGCAGCTTCTTCCAGTTTCTGAAGAATCTCTCAAGAGTTTTCCTTTTAAATCCACACTTTTTCTTCTGTTTTTCAGAGAATTTAACATGAATCCAGCTCAAATATTCTTTAAAAAACCTGGAACCGTTTCAGAAAATTAACAACAGTTGGATATTTCCCCAAAAGTCGATATCCGTCTCCAAAATCGTGTTAAAATGCCATTTAAAGTAGTTTTGTTTTTCAGTTTGTGGAGCTCCAGAGACACAGGGGGCGCTGGAGCGGGCTGAAGCCCAGAGAGGAGCCCTGGTCCTGGGCACAGACTCAGGGCTTCTGGGGGCCGGGGGACAGCACCACTGGAGTGGACAGACCGTCGACGCTCAGAGCCGGGATGTGGATCTGGTTACTGCCGTTGGTCGGGAACTGAAACATGAAAATACAGACAAATTAAACACAACTAATACTATTTATTTACAAAGTTTTAGAACAAACAGATCTTTGGCAAAAACTGAAGCAATTGAAGAAGTCACTGATTCTAAAGATTAAAAGAGTGGACTTCAAAATGCTTTGCCTTTGCAGGTTTTAGGAGGATTTAAACAAGTTTAAGTTGGATTTCAAAAGGTTGTAGTTGCTTTAGAACATGTTTAGTTGGGTTTGAACAGTTTTTTGTAGGTTTCAAACAAGTTTTAGATACATTTGAACAGGTTTAATTTGGTTTTAAAAATATTTTAGTTAGATTTGAACTGGTTTTGGATGGACTAAAACAGGTTATCTCATTGGCTGAATACTTATACCAGCGGGACCTACTGTCAGTAAGCGCACCACAGCTCCAGCTCTGAACAGACTCTTCACTGAGACTCAAACTGTGGACACTACGTTCTGTTCAGTTGCTGTTGTCAGTTTGGTCGATGCACTTTTAGAACCATTTATAATCTTCACAAAATGGTGCATAAAAGCTTTAGGCTGCGTCAGGCTCTTAACTGAATCTCTTTGTTGGACAGTGATTATTCCGATGTTTTGTGTTTCTAAACTATTAAAAGAGAAAACAGTCCAGATACAGAGAGTTCTGTGAAATGACTGATGGTTTCAACAGTGCATTAGTCGAAGTGTGGAGGAGATTTAGAGACTAACCCAGGGCTGGGTTCATTATTTAGTTTAGTTTACTCTGATTTTCATGGTTGACTCTAGTCCTAATCACAACTTGGTCCATGAAACATATTCTTTGATTCTTGTAGTTTTAATCAGAGCCAGCAGGAGGCGACAAACCCCCATCAAAACCCTTTAAATCCCAGTTCACACAATCTCAGTCTCAGCTGTTTTCAAAGAGCTTTCATAAATCCTACATAAAACAAAGTCAAAGCAAAACTGTCACTGTTTTTCCTCAAAATATGGAGCCTGAAAAATAAATAAATTCTGTTTGTTTCTTGTCAAAACCAGACAATGTTTTGTTTTGGGGTTTTGTTAGAAATAGAAAGTGTGCTTCATTCATCAGATGCTCTCAGTGTTATTTTGAGAGACAGGGCACGCTACATTTAATGAGAACAAATACACTGCACAAACACAAATTTAACTAACAGCATAAATAAGATAATAATAGTTTCTCTCTGACTCTATTTGACTCTATATTTCTTAACGGTGTCTCCCTGTTCTGTTTTGCCGAGTCCTTATAACTGATAAATAACCCGTATTTCTCGGTGTTTGTGGATCTAAACAGACATTTGTGGCGACAGCAGCAGGTTTGCAGGAGAAGGAACAGTGGGAGGAGGAACAGATGGAGGAACAGCAGCAGAGCCAAGTTCACACTGAGACCTGGACCTGAGCCGTCACTACGAAGACCAGCGAGAACCAGGACAGAACATCAACACAGAAAACCTGCACAACTGATCTGAGGGCTTTCATCTGAATTTTAACTGCAGTAGTGTTATTATTCTGTGGATTTGGGTTATGCTTTTATTTTGAAGACAGAAGGATCAGGTGACAGCTTTAATTGCAGGTGTTTGTGATGGTTTTGTTCTTTATCAGGTCAGGAAACAGCAGACGCCATGTTTCTGTAAATGTTCTATCCAAAAATTACAAATAACCAATGGAGTCTTCCTTTGAGTAGTAGAGGCTTTTGTTGGATTTGAGTGGGTTTAAGTTGGATTTGAACAGGTTTTAGGTGGATTTAAACAGGTTTTAGGTGGATTTGAACAGGGTTTAGTTATATTTAAAAAGTTTTAGGTTTTAGGTGGATTTGAACAGGTTTTAGGTGGATTAGAACAGGTTTTAGGTGGATTTAAACAAGTTTTAGGTAGATTTGAACAGGTTTTAGTTATATTTAAACAAGATTTAGGTGGATTTAAACAGGTTTTAGGTGGATTAGAACAGGTTTTAGCTGGATTTAAACAGGTTTTAGGTAGATTAGAACAAGCTTTTGTTGGATTTGAAGAGGTTTAAATGCAATATTCAACATAGTTATTGCAGGTTTTTAACAATCAGACCTGTTTTCTTGAGGCTTGTTGGTAGACAACAGCGTGTCCCTGCAGGGCCACCGTAGCTGCTCTCACCTTTAAATGAATGGAGCTGATTCCTTTATTAAAACCTGCCAGTTCCTTCTTGCTGCACTTTACATTTGGACAAACGTCTCCGAAGAGCAGAGAGTTTACCTGGAAGGAGAGTTTGGCCGGAGAGCGCGGGGCGATGGGACTGAGCGTGCTCCAGAAGTGGATGGTGGAGGGGAGTGGGCTGGGGGTCAGCAGCACCGGGGTCTGCACAGATGCACCACAAAGTTACGTTCAGTTCAGTTACGTGCTTTTTATCATTCCAGAGAGAGTTTACCAGAGCGTGTGACGTGATGACAGTCGGAGTCAGAGTGTTTGTGCCTGAACCAGGAGCCAGCAAACTGTTCACCGCCGCATTCACCTGAAACAACACACAACAATCAGAGCAAGGCCAGAGTAACACCAGAGTAACACCAGAGTGACACCAGAGTAACACCAGAGTAACAACAGAGTAACAACAGACTAACACCAGAGTGACACCAGAGTAACACCAGAGTAACAACAGAGTAACACCAGAGTAACAACAGAGTAACACCAGACTAACACCAGAGTAACACCAGAGTAACACCAGAGCGACACCAGAGTAACACCAGAGTAACAACAGAGTGACACCAGAGTAACACCAGAGTGACACCAGAGTAACACCAGAGTGACACCAGAGTAACACAAGATTAACACCAGAGTAACACCAGAGTGACACCAGAGCAACACCAGAGTGACACCAGAGTAACACAAGATTAACACCAGAGTAACACCAGAGTGACACCAGAGTAACACCAGAGCAACACCAGAGTAACACCAGAGTAACACCAGAGTGACACCAGAGTAACACCAGAGTAACACCAGAGTGACACCAGAGCAACACCAGAGCAACACAAGATTAACACCAGAGTAACACCAGACTAACACCAGAGTAACACCAGACTAATACCAGAGTAACACCAGAGTAACACCAGAGTGACACCAGAGCAACACCAGAGTGACACCAGAGTAACAACAGAGTGACACCAGAGTAACAACAGAGTGACACCAGAGTAACAACAGAGTAACACCAGACTAACACCAGAGTAACACCAGACTAATACCAGAGTAACACCAGAGTAACACCAGAGCAACACCAGAGTGACACCAGAGTAACACCAGAGTAACACCAGAGTGACACCAGAGTAACACCAGAGTGACACCAGAGTAACACCAGAGTGACACCAGAGTAACACCAGAGTGACACCAGAGTGAAACCAGACTAATACCAGAGTGACACCAGACTAATACCAGAGTGACACCAGACTAATACCAGAGTAACACCAGACTAATACCAGAGTAACACCAGAGTAACACCAGAATGACACCAGAGTAACACCAGACTAATACCAGAGTAACACCAGAGTGACACCAGAGTAACACCAGAGTAACAACAGAGTGACACCAGAGTAACACCAGACTAATACCAGAGTAACACCAGAGTGACACCAGAGTAACACCAGAGTAACAACAGAGTGACACCAGAGTAACACCAGACTAACACCAGAGTAACACCAGACTAATACCAGAGTAACACCAGAGTGACACCAGAGTAACACCAGAGTGACACCAGAGTAACACCAGACTAATACCAGAGTAACACCAGAGTGACACCAGAGTAACACCAGAGTGACACCAGAGTGACACCAGAGTAACACCAGAGTGACACCAGAGTAACACCAGAGTAACACCAGAGTGACACCAGAGTGACACCAGACTAATACCAGAGTAACACCAGACTAATACCAGAGTAACACCAGATTAACACCAGAGTAACACCAGAGTGACACCAGAGTAACACCAGAGCGACACCAGCGTGACACCAGAGTAACACCAGAGTAACGCCAGAGTAACACCACACCAACACCAGAGTGACACCAGAGTGACATCAGAGTAACACCAGAGTAACACCAGAGTGACACCAGCGCGACACCAGCGTGACACCAGAGTAACACCAGAGTGACACCAGAGTAACGCCAGAGTAACACCACACCAACACCAGAGTGACACCAGAGTGACATCAGAGTAACACCAGAGTAACACCAAAGTAACACCAGAGTGACACCAGAGTAACACCAGATAAACACTAGAGTAACACCAGTGTGACACCAGACTAATACCAGACCAACACAAGAGCAACACCAGAGCAACACCAGAGTAACACCAGAGTAAAACCAGTGTGACACCAAAGTGACACCACACCAACACCAGAGTGACACCAGAGTAACGCCAGAGTAACACCACACCAACACCAGAGTGACACCAGACTAATACCAGAGTGACACCACACCAACCCCAGAGTGACACCAGAGTGATATCAGAGTAACACCAGAGTAACACCAGAGTGACACCAGAGTAACACCAGATAAACACTAGAGTAACACCAGTGTGACACCAGACTAATACCAGACCAACACAAGAGCAACACCAGAGTAACGCCAGAGTAACACCAGAGTAAAACCAGTGTGACACCAGAGTAACACCAGAGTAACACCACACCAACACCAGAGTGACACCAGAGTAACGCCAGAGTAACACCACACCAACACCAGAGTGACACCAGACTAATACCAGAGTGACACCAGAGTCACACCAGAGTGACACCAGAGTGATATCAGAGTAACACCAGAGTGACACCAGAGTGACACCAGAGTGACACCAGAGTGACACCAGAGTAACACCAGATAAACACCAGTGTGACACCAGACTAATACCAGACCAACACAAGAGCAACACCAGAGTAACGGCAGAGTAACACCAGAGTGACACCAGAGTAGCACCAGAGTGACACCAGACCAAAACCAGAGTGACACCAGAGTAACACCAGAGTGACACCAGAGTGACATCAGAGTAACACCAGAGTGACAGACCAACACCAGAGTGACACCAGAGCAACACCAGAGTGACACCAGAGTAACACCAGAGTGACATCAAAGTAACACCAGAGTGACATCAAAGTAACACCAGAGTGACACCAGAGTAACACCAGACTAATACCAGACCAACACCAGAGTAAAACCAGAGTAACGCCAGAGTAACACCAGAGCAACAAAAGAGTAACACCAGAGTAACGCCAGACCAACACCAGAGTAACACCAGAGTGACACCAGACTAATACCAGAGTAACACCAGAGCAACACCAGAGTAACACCATAGCAACACCAGAGTAACACCAGTGTGACACCAGAGTAACACCAGAGTAACACCAGACTAACACCAGACTAAAGACAAGTTAATGCTCAGATTTAGTGATTGACTGTGGTCCAGACCTTGTCCAGAGACAGTCCTGGGGGCAGAGTGGGGGCCGAGGGCAGCTCCAGACCTCTGGGTTTCTTCGGTCTGGGAGGAGCAGACTCTGAGGACGTCGACACCGGAGCAGAACCAGAAGAAGAGGATGAAGAGGAGGAGACGGGAGGAAGAGCTGGGTCTGTGGAGAACAGAGAGGGTTAGAACAAGATTTAATTAGATCTGACATGTTTAAAATGGATTTGAACAGGTTTTTGTTGGATTTGAACAGGTTTTAGATGGATTTGAACAGGTTTTTGTTGGATTTGAACAGGTTTTAGATGGATTTGAACAGGTGTTGGACTCCTGTCTGTTACCTGCAGCTAATGCCTCTTTGGGCGGGGTCTCCTCAGGCCCCTCCCCTCCCGTCTGCTGACCTCTGACCCCGGGCTCCAGACAGGAAGTGGGCGGAGTCTCGACGATGGCGAGGGCGGGCTCTGGCTCCGAGTCGCAGATCAGCTGAGGAACCTGCACAAAAAACATACTTAAACCAGGTCTTCACACGACACCTGGAGCCTGTCGGGACCCTCACCTGCTCCACCTGCTTCTCCCCCAGACCCACCATCTCCAGGAGCCCCTCGGCCGGGTGAGGGGCCGGGGTCTGAGGAGGGGCCGCGGACGGGTTGATGATGAGGAAGAGCGGCTGAGGAGGGGCGCTGTAGTCCTCCTGAGGCTGGGACACGGAGCCGGGCCCCACAGGGATCAGAGGGGTCAGAGAGGAGGGGTCCCCGACGCTCGTGAGGAAGATCTGAGGGGGGTCCTGGGCCACAGCGGCACTCTGAGGGGATTACAGAGGGTAAGCCCTGGTTTAGACCTGGTTTAGACCCGGTTTAGACCCGGTTTAGACCAGGTAAACACTGACCTGTGATTGGCCGTTGTTCTGGGGGCTGAGGGCAGGAGTGGGGCAGGGGGACGGCTGGGTGACGATCACCTGGAGCCCAGAGTCTACAGCGCCCCCTCCAGACGAGGGCTGTGACTCTGGAACCACACAGACCTGAGGAAACAGAGGCTTTATTTAGTCCAGGTTTAAACACGGCTGTGCTTTTCTTTCCACGGTTTAAACGTGTTGTATTTGTACACATCTGATCGTCTTAGCCCAGTTTCATGTTGTTTTTTCAGAAATATTGCATTATAGTGAACTGTTACTGCTCATTGGTCAAAGCCTTACCTCTCGGGACGTCCCGTCCACTTTGGGGCCGGACTCTGTCGTCTGCTGCTGTAACACCAGCTGCTCCACTTTGATTGGCTGCGGACTGGGCCGGTCTGCTTTGATTGGCTGGTTGAAGAGGTGGTTGGGGGCGGTCTGCAGTGACTGGATGGTGAAGGTGGAGTACAGGCCTGATTTCATGTAGTCGTTTCGAGAAGAGCTCTTTTGGGAAACGGGAGGAACCGAGGAACGCTGCAGAGAATACAGTCTGTTTGTTTCTTTATTAAACCACATTATTCCTGTTTAGATCCTGGGTCTGTACCTGAGGTAAGCCCTTTAACTGACAGGTCGTAGCCCCGCCCACCAGCCCTTTGGATTGGCCGTTGTGGTCAACGCTGTCCCGCCTCTCCTCTCCATTGGACCGACACACTTCAGTCGCCGTGGGGTCGATCTGACTCACGAACTTATACACGAACTTCTGACCACTCACCTTCTTTATGATGTTCTGAAGGAAATGAGGAGAAACAAGGTGAGATCAATATGAAGATATAATTTAAATGACCTTGATTCAGGAGAAACCGGTAAACAAACAACATTATGCTAACATATGCTACCTTGTCGTTACAGTATCGTTACCTTGTCGTAACAGTATCGTTACCTTGTCGTAGTAGTATCGTTACCTTGTCGTAACAGTATCGTTACCTTGTCGTAGTAGTATCGTTACCTTGTCGTAACAGTATCGTTACCTTGTCGTAACAGTATCGTTACCTTGTCGTAGTAGTATCGTTACCTTGTCGTAGTAGTATCGTAGCGCGCGGCTGAGCTTGTCGTAGTAGTATCGTTACCTTGTCGTAGCAGTATCGTTACCTTGTCGTAACAGTATCGTTACCTTGTCGTAGCAGTATCGTTACCTTGTCGTAACAGTATCGTTACCTTGCCGTAACAGTATCGTTACCTTGTCGTAACAGTATCGTTACCATGTCGTAGTAGTATCGTTACCTTGTCGTAGCAGTATCGTTACCTTGTCGTAACAGTATCGTTACCTTGTCGTAGTAGTATCGTTACCTTGTCGTAGTAGTATCGTAGCGGGCGGCTGAGCTTGTCGTAGTAGTATCGTTACCTTGTCGTAACAGTATCGTTACCTTGTCGTAACAGTATCGTTACCTTGTCGTAGCAGTATCGTTACCTTGTCGTAACAGTATAGTTACCTTGTCGTAACAGTATCGTTACCTTGTCGTAACAGTATCGCTACCATGTCGTAGTAGTATCGTTACCTTGTCGTAGCAGTATCGTTACCTTGTCGTAACAGTATCGTTACCTTGTCGTAACAGTATCGTTACCATGTCGTAGTAGTATCGTTACCTTGTCGTAGCAGTATCGTTACCTTGTCGTAACAGTATCGTTACCTTGTCGTAACAGTATCGTTACCATGTCGTAGTAGTATCGTTACCTTGTCGTAACAGTATCGTTACCTTGTCGTAGTAGTATCGTTACCTTGTCGTAGTAGTATCGTTACCTTGTCGTAACAGTACGTTACCTTGTCGTAGTAGTATCGTTACCTTGTCGTAGTAGTATCGTTACCTTGTCGTAGTAGTATCGTTACCTTGTCGTAACAGTACGTTACCTTGTCGTAACAGTATCGTTACCTTGTCGTAGTAGTATCGTTACCTTGTCGTAACAGTATCGTTACCTTGTCGTAACAGTATTGTTACCTTGTCGTAACAGTATCGTTACCTTGTCGTAGTAGTATCGTAGCGCGCGGCTGAGCTTGTCGTAGTTCATGTTGTGCTTGTTCTTGCGCAGGCCCCAGAGCCGGGCCACCTCCTCGGCGTCCAGCAGCTTGAACTCTCCGTCGGCTCCGGACCCGGTCCAGCTGATGAGGTGGCGCTGGCTCTGGTCCTCCAGCAGGTGGAGCAAGAACTGCCACAGAGTGATCGACGGGTCCATCGCTGAGAGGCACAGAAGGAGGAAGGTTAGAGAGAGGACACAGTGTTGGTTAATAATCTGACAACATGAGGTCTGTGTTGGAGAGACAGGACAGTTCTATTAGCGACGCACATTTAGTTTTTCATTTCGATGATGAAGTGGAGCTGCGTTTCTGGTGAGCCTCGTGTTGTTTAGGGTTTATATACGACTAGCACAAAACAGAGAGCAGTCACCTTTCACTGCAGATGTTTTTCACAGACTTAAAATAGGAGAATAGGGTTGAGCAATGGGTTTAATAAATGCAGCAGTGTCTGGTGTAAATTGGCTTCATTTGTTTTGCAGAGTAAAGGTCGGTAGTTCTGCTCTTGAGTTTCTGCTGAAGTATGAAATGTCGAGGTCAGAACTAACTCTAAGTCTATTCTTCCCATCTCAAGGCTCAACAAGGCTTTGTGTAAATTTGCTCTAAGTTTCCAACCTCAACTGCTTTATTTAACTCTGAGGGTATTTTTCACTGCTGCTGCTTGTTATTTTGTGGCATTGAGCAAAAATTATACTGTTAGGTCAGCAGCAGGAAAAATGATGTTTTAAATCATAAACTGTCAGATTTTTTTTTTTTTAATCTAGATTTTGTTTTTATCTATTAAATGTGGCCAAAAACTACCTGCTACCTGCTGTTTTTATGTGTGAATTTAACTCAAGGATTTCCTTCTAACCTTGGCTGATCACTTGACTTTATTAGAGCTTATTGTATCTTGTTTAATTCACATTTCCACAGGTTCCACAGAGTCACAAAATCAGACACTAAATTATTGAGTTTCACCAAATCACCAAATTCACCAAATGAAGTAAGATAAATTATAAAACGTAAATAAAACATAAATAACATCCCTGAATAAACAGTTGCAGAGGCGTCTGTGGAGTGACATTAAACAGTCTCCGGTGTCGCTGCTGAATCCAAATGAGTCTCATTAGCATCCTCTGACCTGTTACGCAACTGACCTCCCGGGCGCCGTGGAAACCATCGCCATGACGACCTTTCATCACCGTCGCCGCGGACAACGCTTGCGACTCACACACAGAGAAAGAGAAGTACTACAGCCGTGAATCACTACGACACACACATTCTCCAAGAACCACGAGGGTCTCTCCAGAGATTACATGAGAAATCTGACTTTTAATCTAATATTTAAACATTTAAGGTTAAAAAGTGCTGCTTTAGTCATTACACACAAGATAAACTCTGAAGCTACAGTGTGCTGCTACAGGTTTATGAAGCACAAAAAGACTAGATGACCAGATACTGGCCCCACTGTAAATAAATGTGGCCCCTTTCCTAAAGAATCCTGTCTCAGACTCCACTCTCCTCCAGAATTAGCCTAGAGACCTCTCCTGCTTCTCTTTTATTAAAATAAAACCAGACCAGTTTTTCCTCCAAAATACTAATCCATTTGACCAAACTGAAGTTTAGAGTTTAGCGTTAGCTTAGCTGTGACTTCAGCGTCAGGACGACAATTATCTCCTCCTCGTTAAACATTACGTGATTGAATTGACAGTATTTATCTGTGTTTTACGTTGCCTCCCTTTTCTCTGTTGATGCTTTTCTTTTTTCAGCTGTTTCTCTGTTAAAAGACATATTCAGCTGAAAATACACTTTATCTGCAGCTATTAAACTTCCTGGAACGTCATGTGACAAGTGTCGACCAATGGGAGCGCTCCTTTTTGTAGCATGTGATTGTCCAAGGTTTTCTGTTCCTGAATAGAGGTTCTCATCTATTACAATCCCTTATAATAAACAGGAGATGGATCAGACAGACTGTTTTTACACAAATGATTGATTTTACAATAAACTATTTGGGTTTAAACTATTTTCACAACTAGAAGAAAAAACATCAGGTGCAGTCTGTTAAAGTGGTTTTCTGACGAGAGTCTGGAGGAGATATTACAGAGACAAACTTTCATTCCCGGTCATACTGTCGAAAACTATTGCTTTTTTTCCATTAGTCTCTTCCCTTTTTGCATGAACCCACCTGTATCTAACCTCCAAAGATGAACACACAGTACACACACAACACCTGATGTCAAAAGAATGACCGATTAAGAGAAACAAACCAAACTCAAAGCCCTATTTCGCTCTAACAGACCTAAATCGATAAAGTCTGAAGTTGCAGTGGAGACGCGCTGCTCCACAGATGTTTTAAATTAACACTTTGGACAGAACTGACGGAGCCGACGTGACGTACGTTAAGACTTATCTTTAAAAAAATGGAATTTCTACAGAATAATTTCAACTGTTTTTCTGACAGACAGGGCCTGGAGGTCTGAGGACGGTCTCGGGGCAGTTCGGGTCGACTCAGACCAGTCTCAGACCCGGCTCCTGTCACTAACACTTCAGTCTGAACACATCAGCGTCGTCACGGCAACCGCTTCACACCGTTTTAACGACCATCACCGTCGCTGAGGCTGTTCCCGGATCAGCCACGTGTCTGTGACAGGAGCCTCTGACGTTTGAATAAACTGTGATTCAGAATAAATGCCCCAAAAGTGAGTTCAGCTCAGTTTCTGTTCCTCTTTTTCTTTTTACGGCACAGTTTGGAAACATCTGACGGTTAATTAACGACATAAAACCATGAGAGTGAATCCAAAAATAATCTGAAGAGAGCTAAATCATTAGGGCTGCAACAACTAATCAGATTAATCAATTATAATCATTATTAAAATAATCATAAACTAATTTAATTATTGATTAATGGCTGTCTGAGGTATTGATAAACTGTGGATAGAGTAAATCCACATAAACAGCAAAAGAGATAAAAACACATCTTTATAAGTATCTGCTCTATCTAGTGCTTTGCAACTAATCAAATTTTCTATTTTAATTTCAGCTCCAATGATCACAAAACCTGTGTAATCAAGAAAAAAACGATTATTTTTTACATGTTTTTATTTATTACTTGTTTTCCAGGAGATTGTGAAAGTGCACTACATTATTGACATTGTTTATTTAACTTAATTATTATTTCTGTTTATTTTTTAAGCTATTTGTTTATACATTTGAATATACTATTTATTTTAAGGATAATTCACTGTTTTGTTCAGTAAATCCAACATATTTCCAAAGTCAATAAGAAATGGTGTAAAATAATCCCGAGTTCAACAATGACCAAAATAATTGTGATTTTTTGTCCATAATCGAGCAGCCCTACTCTATCCTCAGTCTGTATTTACATTTTGCTCAGATTTAGTAAAAACATATGTAATTTTTTGTGGAATTACCATCAGTTTTAAAGAGAATAAAACACACAGTTTTTGACACTTTTTGTTAGTCCACCAGGTCCAGACACATTTGCACACACTTCACAATCCGGTTATTGATCGATTAATTGATCTGATTAATGAATTGATTATAGAAATACTCATTCGTTGCAGCCCTACATATTATTTTAGAATATCGTCACATTTTATTACATATGGATTATACAAAATGTGGTATTGGTTCAGGCCTGTAATATCTTCATCATATCCATCCTTTCCTCCTTCCTCTGGTTTACCTGTGAACACACCTGTTGCAGACAAACACACACAGAGCCATGCTTACAGTTTATGAGCGGGTTCGTGTCCATCTTCAGCCTGTTTTCCTCCAAACCTCACGCCTGGTCCATGCCTCTGGTTCCTCTGGTTCCTCTGCGGCTCTCCTCTGCTTCAGTCCGTGTTTAGTTGATCCTCGGAGCGGGGTTTGGAGCTGTCAGAGCCGAGCTGCGGAGGTAGAGGCCACGCTGAGCAGCTTCTTGGCCGAGCTGAAGGCGTTATGTAAGGGATCCTCCGCTGGCTCCATGTTAGCGCTAATACACGGAGAAAAGTCACATCAAACTCCTGTGAAGTCCCGTTTTTACATCAAAAAACGCCTTTAAATCACACAAACCAGACACTTAATTGTATTTAAGAGTTATTTCTCCATGTGCTGTGTCTCTCCGGTCCATTTAAAAGCCCAGTTACATTTAAAAAAAGAGGGATTTTGTGAGCTTTAGCGTCACATCTTTGCTGTTGACAGCCGCTGATGCTAAAACTATTAGCATCAAATAATATCTTTAATTGTATTTTTAACGCAGTCCTTGAGCGTACACACTTGATGAATAAATCCACAGGTTGTCGCTTGGTTTACTTCCAGAAAAGTCCCTCAAGTATCGTGTTTTGTGTTGGTTTATTCGCTTAGCTTGTGGTGCTAAGCTAATCCGTTAGCCCCCGCCTTCTTCTTCTTCTTCTTCTTCGTCTGCGTCAAACAGCGTTGAATGCGGAAGAAAAAACAAACACTTAAAGTCCTCCAGAAACAGAGAAACGTGTTTTAAAATCCCACTGACGTTTCAGACAAAAGACATCACTGGGGGCTTTTTTTCTCAGTTTCTTCCTGTTTGTTTGCGCGAACGCCCCTCACTACTTTTTGCCACAGTGAAGCTAGCGTTAGTGCTAACAGGTAACTTCCGCCCCGGGTTTTCAAAATAAACCCACCTGTGTGTGAAGCTGTTGACAAAAACCTGAATGAGCGGGCAGTGAAAAAGAGGAGCTAAAACTAAATTAGCTATTTAGTCTTACTTAGTATTTCTAAATTAGATTAATTTAATTGTTTTCACTGAGATTAGGTAAAGTCCTGTTGTATACAAGCTGGCAAAATAATGATTTAGAAAATATTATTATACAAGACACAAAAATGTAGTTTGACAGTCCCACCCACACTTTATTTAAATATTGTTACAGCAATAATTGTAATATTTGGCAGTGGTAGGGAGAATTAAAAAAAAAAAGTCAAGATTTTTAATTTAAAAAAAGAGAGAGAGAGAGAGCAAGAGAGAGAGAGAGAGTCATTTAAAAAAAACTGAAAAGTAGTTTCAAAGTGTTAAATCTTCACTCAGTGGTGAGTAAATGTAAAATGAACTGTGCACCAGATGTTGACCAGATATTTGGCCTCATCTGTTGTCTTCACTACAAGAAAATCCTAGCTCCACCACTGGTCACTTGGTTTATCTGTTTGTCTGAAAATATATTTCCTCACGCAGTAATTTAAATAAAAACCAATGAAATGTACTTTTCAAACCCAAGTTTTTGAAATTTGTGCACGGTAGCGGAGTGGTTAGCGCTCCTGCTTCACAGCAAGAAGGTCGTGAGTTCGAATCCCGGCCGACCCAAAACATCCTTGGCTGATTGTAGCCAACTCAAAAAACATCATTGGCTAACTCTGGTCTTTCTGTGAGGAGTCTGCATGTCCTCCCCGTGTCACCGTGGGTTCTCTCCGGGATCCCCGGCTTCCTCCCACCGTCCAAAGACATGCATGTATAGGTCAATTGGTGACTCTAAAGTGCCCCTAGTGGATGAATGTGAGAGTGAATGGTTGTCTGTCAATGTACATCTAAGTGTCAGCCCTGCGACGAACTGGCCACTGTCCAGGGTGTACCCCGCCTAAGGCCCAAAGCTGCTGGGATAGGCTCCAGCCACCCGCGACCCCACAAAGTGGGATAAGCGGTAGAAGATGAATGAATGAATGAATAAAAATACATATTTTATTGCTCTTATCATCATATTTTTCAACAAGATTTCCCAAAAATTATTTTATTCAGACTTTATTTCTAAAATACTGTTGCGTGTACTAAAATTTGTGTTAATCCTTGCTCTTATTGTGAAGGTGGCACTCCCGCTGAACTCCAGTCACTTCCTGTTTACACCTTGACGCAGAGCGCGGTGTGTTTCTGCAGCAGGACTGACGTCAGGACGCGCAGCTTCTTTAGTATTTCCTTCATATTTCCACAAACAGCAGATAAAGGCCGTATATAATCATTATTTTATTTTATTTATTTGAAAAAGTTGACAGACAGGAAACAAGATGGAGGAGCTAGAGTCGACCTCAGGTCCATTTGGTGAGGTTTGGTTCTACAGGTGAATAAGATGCTCTGAAACGAAATAAAATCATGAAGTATTAACACAAAACTCCAGGTTTTAGGCGATGGTTTTCACGGTTCTGGGGCTTTTTTGGAGGAAAAAAAATTACGGAATTTGGTTTGATGCAAAAAATATATTTCCTCTGACTTCTTTTTGTCTGATTCACACTGTTTACACTTATTTATTACATATTTTAGACTTGTATAAATGTTATTATTGTAGTTTTTATATTCCTTAGTTGTATTTTTCCATAATATCTGCCTCATTCAGACAGGATGGGAAAGGAAAACGTGACTAGTTACTCTGCACATGACAAAATAACTTAGGTTTAACTCAGATCTGGTTTAACTCAGACCTGGTTTAACTCGGACCTGGTTTAACTCAGATCTGGTTTAACTCAGACTTGGTTTAACTCGGTCCTGGTTTAACTCAGACTTGGTTTAACTCGGTCCTGGTTTAACTTGGTCCTGGTTTAACTCAGACCTCAGGGTTTGTCTCTTATAAAGGTCAGAGCTGTGTTAGTCTCTTGTTTGTTTCTCTCTCGTTTTTTCTTTTCATTGCTTTAGCTTCAGTTTCCATGGCAACAGCGAGTGTTTTATTTCTCTCTGTTGTACTCTGCTCCTGAACAGAGTATAGTATCTTTCTTCTTCTGGTTTCAGACAGAGTTGGGTCTTAAGTCTTTATTTTGTGAATGAAACCCACTCCATTCTGTCTCTGAATTAAACAGAATCACAACAGAAACAGATTCTGGATTTAAAACCATCCTGTGGAACTTTCCTCCTGTAATCACAGAGTGCTCTTTTTATTGTATTATTGTTAATTTATCTTGACCTGTTCTGCACCTTTCAAAGTTTCTGTAAATTATTTATATTCATATTTACAGATGTTTAAGACGGAAATGTAAGAAATAACCTGTCTCTGAAACTTTTTAGTGTATTTAGTCCAAATCTGACTCTGGAGGGTCCAGTGTATTGGTCTGTTCTCTTTATTCTATGCGTCGTGTGGTAGAGCCTCACTCATTAATCTCTGGAGAAAAGACATAATAACAATAACTACTAAATGAAACCCCCAACAGTAATCTAGGTTTCACTAACTCAATTTTTATTTTATTTTTATCAGAAAGGCTTCACTTGGCGGAAAGAACCTAGTATTTATGACGCATGGGTCTGGTCTTACACTTTGGCAGTTTTCAGACGCTCAGACCCAGACTCTTAAAAAAACTAAAAGAAAATACACTGAGACTGTCCTGGTCCCGGAGAGTTCCAGGAGGTTTCTGTCCAGCAGAGGGCGCTGTGTCAGTGAGACCTCAGCTCTAAGGACCATCAGAACACTTATGAGGATATACAGTCTTGTGCATTAGTTTCATTCAGGTGTGGATATAAAAAGTAAACTCTAAAGTATGTTGTATGTATGTGTTTTTATAAGTTTATAAAATGCAAAGTGAAAAACAGGTCATTCTTTCTATTCACTCAATTTGTGTTTGTAAAAAAAGACCAACTACTTTTAGAGCGATTATAATGTCATAGAGTCTGGCCTGGTCCTGTCTGGGATTACATGGTCTGGTTTAGTCCAGTTTGGTCTGGTTTTGTCTGGGATTACGTGGTCTGGTTTAGTCCAGTTTGGTCTGGTTTTGTCTGGGATTACGTGGTCTGGTTTAGTCCAGTTTGGTCTGGTTTTGTCTGGGATTACATGGTCTGGTTTAGTCCAGTTTGGTCTGGTTTTGTCTGGGATTACGTGGTCTGGTTTAGTCCAGTTTGGTCTGGTTTTGTCTGGGATTACATGGTCTGGTTTAGTCCAGTTTGGTCTTGGATTACATAGTCTGGTTTAGTCCAGTCTGGTCTGGTCTTGTCTGGGATTACATGGTCTGGTTTAGTCCAGTTTGGTCTGGTTTTGTCTGGGATTACATGGTCTGGTTTAGTCCAGTTTGGTTCTAAACTTGGATTACATGGTCTGGTTTAGTCCAGTCTGGTCTGGTCTTGTCTGGGATTACATGGTCTGGTTTAGTCCAGTTTGGTCTGGTTTTGTCTGGGATTACATGGTCTGGTTTAGTCCAGTCTGGTCTGGTTTTGTCTGGTATTACATGGTCTGGTTTAGTCCAGTCTGGTCTGGTCCTGTCTGGGATTACATGGTCTGGTTTAGTCCAGTCTGGTCTGGTTTAGTCCAGTCTGGTCTGGTCTAGTCCAGAGGAACTGCTCGAACTGTTGCTGTTTTGAGACAAACTCAGACCAAATATTGATTTGGTTTAGAATTTTCTTCTGTATTTTTCACTTTGCATTTTGTAAAATAATAAAAATAAACTGAAGTGTATAGTTTTATTTTTTATATCTAAACCTGAATAAAATGTGTGCACATACTGTATATTTTTAAATTATGTAGGGAGACTCTGAAGTTTAGAAAAATGGGAATAAAGCAGAAACACTCCAGTAATTCTCAACTTCAGATTCATGAATGGCATCACTCACAGCAGCTCTTTACTCCCCCTGCTGGAGAGGAGTAAAGTCACACATTGAAACTCTCTCTGTTTCCAGTCTTTGGAGTAAAATGATCCAACAGAGATAAAGTCTGTCCCTTTAAGAGTCTTTCTGTTGGGTTCAGGGTAAACAGAACTAGTAGATCTCTCTCCGGCTGGACTCAGGCAGATCACTGAAGCCCTGCAGTTCTCTCAGACCCTGCACAGAAGCAACACAAGAAAACATTTTTCCAAGTTGAAAAATGCAGATGAAGCCTGCTCGAGTCGGAACAATAGTGTTCCTTAAAACGATAAATCTGATCAGCAGAGACTTGCCTCCAGAACCAGTCGAATGTGGGCTTTGATTTTGGCCGAGTCTTTGGTCAGCTGCTCCGTGAATCTGAAAAACACAAAATATTTCCACATCCCTCACTGGAAACAATAGGCATTATTTTGATTAAAGTTCAGATCTTAGTGGACGTGACACTGACGCTGTGAGCTGAGTCGTCTTCTTCTCGATGAATCTCAGAGCCTCATTGTGAGTCATTTCCACAAAAAACCCATAACCAACAGCAACAAAGACTTTTGATGAATCCTCACTGGAAACAAACAGAAAACAGAGTCAGAAAAGGCGGGTTTAAACTTAAAGCCACTGTGGCACTATCCAGGATTATTTTTTATGCAGGTCAAAAAAATGTAAATGTGTTTTTAGTCCATTTATTTATTAATTTATAGTGGTCTAGCCCCTGGAGCTTCAGACCAGTTTTAGAGAAATTATGCAAAACCCAACCACTGAAAGCATAACCAAACTAAAGCATAAATCATCACCCAAACAAAACCCTAAATATGTTAAGGGTAATATAACAAAGAAAAATCTACCTAAAGAAATAAAAATGTGTAGCAAAGACAAAATAACAATAACTTACAGTCTAAATACTAAATGTGAAAAACAACAAACAGCTTCAACAGTGATTTAGGTTTAACTAACTCTATACTACTCTAAATAGAGACAGGAGGGCTTCACTTGGTGGAAAGAAACTAGTATTTATGACGTATGTGTCTGGTCTTACACTTCAGCCTGAACGTAGAAGTTACAGCCCAGATCCACCTCAGTCTTCAGACGCTCAGACCCAGCCTCCTGCAGAAACAACAAAATACAGAAAAATACACTTAGCCTGAAGAAAATATAGTGGGGCATTACCATAGAGTTCTTTTATAAGGTTTTGTGAATGGTCTTTCTGTATCTGGGTTTAAACCTATTACATGATTTTCTCTTTATGATACCTGTAAACTCTGTAGAGTGTTCTTCAGCTGCAGATACTGGAGAGAGTCATATGAGCATGTTTTTTAGATAAATAATTGTAAATGCGATGCTAACATATTGAATGGGTACAACTGGTGGTAAACTGGTTCTTTCTAGAGAATTACAACATACACCTTCAGGGATATTTGTTTTTATAAAAGCTTACAACTATACACACTGATCTGGCCTTTAAAGCTGAGGTGTCTCCAAATGCAACTTCAAACAGCCAAGAAGAATCCAATCAATAAAAGTCAACAAGTAATTTCAATTTATAGTATTAATAATAATAAAACATCTTCAGTGTAAACTTTTATTTGCAGTATTTCTTTACTGAAATAAAGATGGTACTGTGACAGAAATATGATGCTGTGAAAAATAACTGATTCAACAATTTAAAGAAAATCTGGTCATTGAGATCTCCAATGTGTAGAGAAGGTTTACAAGTTCAATGTGTAATGTGAAATTAATAAAACAACCAAAACAATTTCAATGCTCTTTCAGAGTTCAAATGATCAACATTCAGTCAGGATTTGTACAGTTTATATTTCTTCATTTAGCCTTAAACGAGCTAATCTTCTTCACTGTTTAGGCTAAACCTGGACTAAACCAGGTCTAAGTCGGTTTTACAGTGTCTCCCTGAGCTCTCTTCAGTTTAGGTCTTTGTTTCAGTCAAAAGTCTCTTTATGTCCATCAAAGCTCCCTTTCTTCCGGGCTGCTCCACTGTTGACAGGACTAAACGAGGACTAAACCAGGACTAAACGAGGACTAAACCAGGACTAAACCAGGTCTAAACTCCTGTATTTCGTCTGTATTTGGATTATTCTCCCTCCAGTTTCTCCCGGAGCTCCGCCGCCTCTCGCTCCATCTCCTCCGGACTCCTCCACTTCCCCGGGTCTTCATGCTCCTCTGCGTCGTGCTTCTGGAGCTCGTCGTAAACGCTGTCGTTCCGCTGAAAATCCCCCTTCCTCCGGGGCAGGACGTGGACGTGGACGTGCCTCACTGTCTGCCCGGCCTCGGCTCCGTCCTGGACGCAGATGGTGAGTGAAGAGGCGGCGAAGTGCGCCTCCACGAGCCGACCCACTCTCTGCGTGGTCCGGAACAGATCTGACACTTCCTCCGGTCTGAGATCCCCGAACCGCTCCACGACCCGCAGAGGGCACACCAGGACGTGCCCGGGCACCACGGGTTTACGGTTGACCAGGGCGAAGGACAGCTCGGTCTTTAGGAACACCACGGAGGTCCGAATGAGGTGCTGACCGAAGCGGAGCGTGGACATGGTGCTGTTGACAAAAACACAGTGCGCGTTTTCTTATAAACTTACGGCAGACAAAGCTAAAACACCGAAAACCTGACTTCTGTCACCAACACGTACCAGATTTGAATAAAACCTAAAATAAAAGCCTTATTAATAGGCATTCATAAAGTTCAGCGTCATATTTTCTTTAAAAATGCCGTACTGTCAAAATTCCATGCCTGTTTTCTATTGAATTTACGGTACGGAAGCTGAACGCGGACATAAAAGTCATGGTTCGCATAAGAAACAGTACAACCGTCACAAATTATGTATGAAACATTTGTCAGAGAAGTAAATAAAACCACAAAATACTAAAATAATAAAAGGTTATTTACTTCTAAAATTCAAACAAGTATCATTTAAACGCAATTAAAAGGCAGTTTAAAATGTGCCAGTAAATCAGCAAATCTTTAAATCATTAGTAAATAAGTTGCAACTTTAAAAGCAGTCACTGAAGTGATTGTACGAGTTTTTGAATTAGAGTAAAGTGTAGTAAAATCCGACTACAACACACGCTAGATGGAGTAGTTTCACCTAAATTGTCAAAATAAAG
>JAWCTZ010001186.1:0-22930 GCA_036850595.1 Rhyacichthys aspro | reverse complement strand
TAATATAAAAATTAAAAACAATTAGACGCTATGACATATGCAACAATTACATTTATAAATGTTAAAATATCTGCAAGTCCAACTAGACATTGTATTTAAAACAGTATGTCTAAATTAGTTTATTAGTTTACTTATTATTAAGTATGTATAAATTATATAGCTCCAGCCAAAACAAAAAATAAATAAATAATTTCAGAACAATTCTTTTGTACATTCTGTGGCTCAGACCGTCACTTTGCTGTTTTTAACAAAACGTGTGTTGGTGTATCAATATAGCAGACAGTGCTATGTAATAATGGAAATAAGGATATACAGATTGACAGCATCACCTGCACACTAACTTGTTAGAACTTGCTACAAGGCTGGCATGTTTTTATGTTTTCCCAGAGCACATGAACGCAGCATTAATACACTATTGTACCCTGCTCTCACCTGAACTCTTCGTAGGAGCCCACTTTCTGGCTCACAGCTCTCAGTTTGGCTGCGTTCTCTCTCTGGTATTTCTCATCTGCGTTTAGTGACCGCCGTAGTTCTTTCTCCAGAGCCACAAAGTCAATCACATCACGTGCTGGGGCCGACATCACCTGAAAGCAAACAAAAAAGAGAAACAAAAGATTGACATTTAATATATCAACATAATATATCAACTAACTTTTTGTTTTTTGTTTAATTATTAGAATAGACCAGAGGCCACCAAATTGTAGACCATGATGTTAGTGATCTCCACGCTATGACACTTGCTCAATAACTTAAAAGTCAAATGAATTAATGTTTTTTTACATGGGTTATTTTCCAGTTCCTCCAGTTGTCTAAATAAAGCTGATCTGTGATTAAATTAAATAAAAGTAAGTAAGTGAATGTATAAAAAGTCAGAGGTTGTCCAGTTTACTTTGACATGTTTGAAGTATGTTATGCTTTCCAAAATACTATAGGTAAATAATAAACAATGTATTTTGCATTATGCTGCAGATACACAATTAGACTAAAAGTAGGGCTGTGCAACACAAGAAGTTGCTTCTATCTGAATTATGTTATGGTCTCCCATGTGACAGAAAGTTACTTTGAAAATAAATGTCCGTTCAGAAACTTAAATAAAACTGAAAGGTGTTATGTGATAAAACGTTCAAAAATACCAGGTTCATTTATTAATGTAGCCCTGGTTCAAATTTATATTTGTTGCTTTCTTGTTCCATTAACCTGTTTAATCCTTTGTTGAGAGACATTTCAGATTTGTGCTCATTATAGCACACAAACTAAGAAAAATGCTGCAAAGCAATCTACAACTTGAGAATGTTTATTCAAAAGCCGTCCTAAAAGATGGTTTGGGGTTAATTAAAGTTTGGTTGGAGTTAGATATATAATGAGCTAACTAGTTAGCTTGCTAACTACCTCTTACCTAGGGTTAGCTAACTAGCTTACATGAATAAAATAAATGTAATGTTGAACCAAGTTTAAAAAGTAGCGTTACGAACAATACTAAACTGAAATTAAATACTGATTAATAGCGCTGTTTAACTCGATGTGAAAGCCTTAATAAAATGAAAAATAAATAAAGTCTGTAGCTCACCTCGACTTCTTTTATTCCTTGTTTTCTCAGAGTTTTGTACGGACCGCTGCACTGGCGCTAGTGCCCCAGCCACTAACACTGTCTCCATGGCAACAGGGGAACCACAGCACATGCGCGGCCCGTCGTGCGTTTGACTAATGATTTATTACACAATAGCTCTATTATTTGCAATGAACCCCTCTTAGTGCCAAAAGCCAAAAGAATGCTTATATTTATATTTAATAAAGACACAAAGCATTTTAACACTTTATCTCTAAACTAGTACTAATCTATTTATCTGGATCTACTTTTTGCATTGTGAAGAAAATAAAGTAATTTCGGGTAAGTAAAAATAAGATCTGCCACAGTCTTTGAATGTAAAGCATGTATAATCCTTTTCTATGTGGCTTCTGTGAAAATTCTGGGGTTGCACTCATGAGAATTTTTGATGAATATAATAAAGGATGTGAGTGCAGGTGTTGGTGGAAATATCAGGGAGGGTTTCCTCCTCTGCTCTGACAGACATTTCCACCTTTTCACTGCTTTCAGATGAAAAATCCCTCTGATAGGGTTATGAATAAAGACCAGATCAGGGCCTCATCCTGTCATCCTTCAGACAGAGACATGATGGATGGTTGCCATGACAACAGGGCGAGGAATCCTTGAACCTCCTAGTCTGAGAAAGGAAGTGCAGACGGGGTTTTGTTGGGACAGGCCCGTCGTATCTGTTTTCTGGTGATGAGTGAGGCCCGATCACTTCTCAAAAACTTGACAGTCAGTGGTGCTTCCTGTGGGAAATGCATGATGGGAAATGAACGAGATAGAGTATGAGGACAGAATGGGTCAAGGCCCACTCAAAATACAATGATTTGGCTAAGGGTTTTTGGGTTGGTCAAAGACAATTGAACATCTCCAATGCGTTACCATCAAGGCTTAATTTTATGAGGAATCATCCCAAATAGGGTCCAGCACTTATTTGACAGGATTCAACACCTCCTGATGCACTTTTATTTCCAGAGGGAGTTCATGTGGCCTAAAAATCTGATCTATTGTTTTTGAATAAATCCAACTCTGATTTATGCAGGTTGCACAAATTGCCCACTGGTCTGTTAAACAGGCGGTTTACTTACAAAATATATCTATTATGTAGCCATGATAGCAATATACGTTCTGTGACTTTTCTTCCTGCTTGGAATTACTATTGGTGATCAGGGGTCACATTCATGCAGGGGCAAATTTTAAGGTGTGTTTAAGGTCCACCTGGGATCCTCATAAACACTAAACTGGAGACACATACGGCATTTTAATGATAAATTTGTGCATTTTGACAAAGAAGAGAACGATTACAGATGTATTTAACTGGAGGCGACAGCAGGGATGAACAGCACAAGACAAATTTCACACTTGTGGGACAGTAAAGTTCTTAATGTTGACATTCATTCACTAGGGAGAATTTACACTCTCTAGTTCATGTACACATGCCTAAGTTTGGATGAGGGGAGAGACAAAGTGCCCCGAAAGAACCAAAAGGACTGACAGGACATGCAGACTTCACACAATCCCACAGACTTCTGATTGTATTGTGTCTTCCTAATGTTTTATTGTGTTTTATTTGCCTACACAACTAAGTCATCATTTTGGATGCTAACAGGATTGGAAACATATGCTCATGCATGTTACAAGCTGAATTCAAAGTCTCATGTCTCATTACTACACGAACAGCAAAATAAAAGTCACACCTCAAAAGTGCATTTTCTTTTTTCTCTTTGTAGGCAGGCTGTCCATGCTGAATACTTCTGTGTTTCTATTGATCTAGTGCTGATATACAGATACCTCAGTTTAATCAGTTTGTCTGTCAGTGTGTATTATTTAGAGTCTGTCTGCAGATCGGAAGCAAACTCCCTCTGTTTAAATGTGGATCATCAACACAAAAAACACTTATGCCCACACACGCTTTAAGTGCATCTTTTCCGGGGTTGATTACTCTAATTACAAGGAAAAATGACACGTTGCTTTTCCATCTCCGACTAGTTCTGACAAGACAAAGATGAACACATCACAGAGCTTCATGAGGTCCTCCAGCAAAACAATTTTACACTGCTGTTTCATTTGAACACCTCAAAAACATAATACATTTCAAATATACAGCATGTCCACCATTCTTATCACAGTGATTAGCTAAAGTGAAAGAGCAGGCCTGGGCCAGTCCCATTTCAACAAATATAAATATTACACAGTGGTTATTATATAGTTATAACATAATATTTATTACACCTTTATTCTTCTTTTGTTAGATTGTTCTGAATATCTTTTGCCTTTTAAAGTTGACAGTATAATTACTTTGACCTTTGTAACCTTGTTGTAGTGGCACATGAGACCAGCAGGGAGCGCAGTCACGGAGCACCAGGGACAGTGTGGAAAACCGCTTTAACAGATGAGGACCAGTCGCCAGGTTGACGCTGGAAAACTGGCTCTATTTTTAGAGTCTGAAGTGCAGCAGACCAAACCCTTAGCAGTTCACCTGAAACAACCCTCGAGATCCACATCTGTGACGTGGAGCCCCCTGTCAGAAATTAACTTCATCAACTCCAACAACAACTTTTCAACAACTTTTCATCAAAACTTGCCTTGAATTATTTCTAGCCTCAGATTTTCACTTCATACTTTCAAAACCTTTGCTTCCAATTCACTGGTAAACAGTTAAATCTGGTGAAAACTATCTGTGCTGTCTAGTGTTTATCTTTTGTTCCAGTTTTTCTCAACGGCTTTGGCACATTTTTTGAAACAGTTTAACATTCCTCTAAACTAAAAGTACAGTTTAATGGTTCATGAAAATTCTTCAGCATTTTTGCAAAATTTACCCAAAACATTTAGTTAAATTATAAAATAACATTGTCAGTAAGTTTATCAGAGCCAGAATATAAAGTTGTCTTGTAACTGTTTGAGCCTGAGTGAAATGTAAAGATGTAAAGCAATTTCATTGTTGTCACAAATTGACAACAAATGATCACAAAGATCACATCCATGTTGAATATTAATATGATTAGTTTAACTCCTTGCATTTGGCCACAGACGAAACACTGAGCTCACATTTACA
The DNA here is from genome assembly GCA_036850595.1 of Rhyacichthys aspro. Lineage (NCBI taxonomy): Eukaryota > Metazoa > Chordata > Actinopteri > Gobiiformes > Rhyacichthyidae > Rhyacichthys > Rhyacichthys aspro. The sequence continues at coordinate 18,287 of JAWCTZ010001186.1, read as the reverse complement.
CACACCAAGAGAAATGTTCATGCAGTAAAGTACATCCGGTGTTTGTCTTCATTTATTTGTGATGTTGTGATGTCAACAACGTCTGATCACATCTTTGATGGTTCTATAAATTCCAGTAAAATATAAAAAAAAATCTATGTCTGAAATGTTTTAAAAGCTGAATTAAGATTTTTTCCACATGTCGTCCAAACGGTGCAACAATGGACGTTATAGATTGTGGTCGTCACAATTACACTGAGTCAAACATACTCTAGTGATTTTTGTAAAAGATTGTACTTAGTCTTTGAAAAATTGTGGTCTCTCTTTTGAAAACATTCCTCAAAACAATGACATTTGTCTGCACAAGTGTCATGAGCCACATTGTTTACTGTTCAGAGATTTGGGCTCAGTGTTCAAAGCTCTGTGGCCCATGGTGGACAGATGAGCAGATGGTGTACAGAGAAGGCCCAACGAGGAGGAGCGAAGATGTCGAAAGGGAGTTCAAGGCCCAAAAGGTCGGAGAAGGATGGGGGAGTGAGGTTATGGAGGGCTTTGTAGGTGAGGAGGATGATTTTGAAATCAATACATGTTTTGGCAGGTAGCCAGTGACGCTGCCGGAGACACAGGGTGATGTGGTTACTATGGAATCCGGGTTATGACTCCGGCAGCAAAGTTTTGGACCAATTGTAGTTTATGGAGGAGCTTGTGAGGCAAACCTGAGAGCAGTAGGCTCAGCTAAGAAGCTCCGTTGCCGGTAAAGCTTGCTGGCTGCTCATGAAAACATCGAGGTGTAAACAGCAGATTGTGGCTTATCCATACAATAATGACATAAAGAGAAATGTTGTATTTCATTGTGTTGGATTAATAAACACATTTTAAAAAAAAAAGAGGGGGGGGGGGGGGGGGGGGAACACACCCACCCCCCCCCCCACCCCCCCCCCCCCCCCCCCCCCCCCCGCCCCGGGGGGGGGGGGCGGGGGGGGGGGGGGGGAAGGGGGGGAGGAGGGGGGGGGGGGGGGGGGGGGGGGGGGAAAGGGGGGGGGGGGGGGGGGGGGGGGGGGGGGGGGGGGGGAGGGGGGGGGGGGGGGGGGGGGGGGGGGGGGGGGGGGGGGGGGGGGAAAGGAAAAAGGGGGGGGGGGTAAGGGGAAAAAAAATTTTTAAATTTTTTTGGGGGGAGGGGGGTGTGGGGTTTGAAGGGTCGGGCCGGGGGGAAAAAAAGGGGGGGGGGGTGTGGGGTGTTCTTCGGCAAACTTTTCCAAATGCTTTATAACATTCGATGTCTGTTCATGTAGGAATGTGAGTGATAGTTATTTTTTATTTATTGATTTATTTCCAGAGAGATGGAAGTCTTTGTGAGTCAGCTGACCTTGGAAAGACAGACTGATGCTTTAGGCCTCTGTCATACTGTGAGATTGTGGCTGTCAGTAATAAACAGCTAGGTATAGTCTCACAGTGTGACAGGATCAGAGTTGTACCACTAAACATTCTCTCGTCAGAAATTCAGGAACATTTCAGGATAAACCAGTATTAAATGACGATAGCATAATATTCTTTTAAGTGCTAAATACTTAAAGCTTAAAGCTGTCTTTGAATCAAACCTGTCCAGACTCTATTCCTCTCTAGTTTTCTCTCTTTTCCCACTTGGTCTGACTCTGGAAATAACTACAGGATCTCATTGACCAGGTGAGGTCGCTGTATTTTGAGGTGCAAATGTAAAGTATGATTTCATAAATAAAATGAAATCCTTTTGAATATGTGAGGTCTCTGTCTCGCTCAGTCTGTAAAACTCTTTATGTTCCCTCCTGATAAACACTCCCAGTGAGGTGCCGATCCTTCACTGGGACCAGCCGCAGCTGTGGGGAAACAGTCAGATGTAAAAACAGTTTGTGGCTCGCAGGGCTTTCCCACTAACCACATGGACAGTGAAAATGGTGCATGTGGTTCCCCTGCACCCTCAGGCAACCCCACTGACCTCAAATGACTCTGACTCCAGGACTTTTCCAGGACTCTTCAGGACTCTCCAGGCCTACCACAGCTGCAGCTGCTATGGCTGCCCGCAGAAACCCTGCCAGTCCACACACAGCCTTCTGCGAGTGGGATTTTGACACAGACTTGGACAAATCTGTTTTCCAGTAAAAGCAGTGTAGTTAATGTAAAATTATTAAAGGACTGGAGCAGTTCTTCTAATAAGAGCTGCAGTAATTGCAGAGATTCCTGAAAATTCCCAGGATTTAAAGCTGTGGTGTAACAGAGTGATCCTGGCTGCTTATACAGTGGTGGAAAAAAGATTTTGGACACCCCATGCATTTGTGAAATACTGCATTAAGAATAACTCTTAGGTCTTCAAGTGCATTTTTTTATTTTGTAAAAATGCATTTATTTTGTCATTATATAACTATATTATTTATTATTGTGTATATTTTTTGTTCAGTTTTGAAACACATTCTCTGTTATATGTTGAGTTTTATACCATGTTGAGAGCTAGTTTTGTTTTTCTATATTATTATTTGTATTTGTTTGTGTCTGTCTGTCTAATGCAGCCACACCTTTTGAAACACAAAAAAGATTGATAATATTTGAGTTTTGGGTGTCTGAAATTTTTTTTCCACCACTGTATTCATTTTAAAATGAAATCTGAACCAATTTACCATGTCAAAATAGTAATACAATACAACACAATGGGGATGAGAGCTTTCCTTAAACTTTTAGCTCTGAGATAGTCTCTGATCGATTAAGGTTTAAGCAAGTGTGTACAAAGAAGACAGTAGATCTATTTAGCAAGTGTACAAATAGCTATTTAAAGCAACCCTGCATAACTTTTCACCAGCAGAGGGCGCAAATCCTTCTCTGTGCAACCCTACTGTCAGCATCCACACTGTTTGTTTACCAGTAGAGACGTTTAAGATGGCAAGTTTGGAAGAAAGAACCTATCTTCTGAAACAGTAGGGTCATTTTAGGGTCCCTTATATTGGCCTATTTTTATAACTACATGCATAGTGTGGTAGGGCAAATCTCTCCCCATATGCCACCATCCCAGTAAGATTTATATTGTATCTACAAACACTTGAATAACACTTGTATGACGTCACTGTTTATGTAGCAGAGGGCGCTCTCCTGCTCACAGCTCAGTGGAAACACAAGCCTCTGTAGGTTACCTGTACCAAACTGTGCTGTACCAACCTGACATGTACTGTACCAGTCAGAGAAAATGTTTCTTTACAGGTTCCATTTTAGTCAATTCAAAGTAAGAAATAAACAAACCCACTTCTGCACCCTTGTTTTAAGTCAGCCATGGTGCAATAAGACAAATCAGACATCACCAGTCGAAGTGAAGTTTGTTTAAACGATTCGGCAGACAAAGAAGCGTTCACTGACACTGGGAGGCCTCAGTGTTTATAGTGGAGCCGCGGTCACTGTAAGCAAACCACGCCACGTCAGCTCCACCTGTTTAAAGACGATGACTGCGGCTTCCTGTTTACCTCATGCTGCCCTCAGTTCAAATCTTGAAACCACTTTAAGGTCGTCACCTTCAGTTTCCCTTCATAAACCTCACAGCTTTATGCTTTGAGAACAGAGATTTCACATTATTTGGTGGGTAATAAATGTGGCGTGATGCTGCATTTACTGTCAGGTGGAATATTGTGAATGATCCTCTTATTACTCTTTTACAGCTGATCTATACACAAATCTATACAGTGCTGCTGCCATCCAGTCTTTTATATCCTTTTGACTTCTCTGTAAAGCACTGATTGAAAGAGATGACTAGATACAGTTACACAACATGTTTTTACATTGTTCCTGTTTAAAATGTTTCTGTTTTTCATTTCAGGTGCACTTACAAAAAATAAAAATTGATTGAGCTTTTGAAAAATAGAACCCATTGGTAACATATGACATGAAAAGAGGACTGGGCCTAAAATACAGCTTTGTGGGCCCCCACAACTGAGGAGGGCTTTTTGCTGAGTGTGGGCACAGATGCAAAGAGAAAGTTTTTTTCTGTCAAATATGACTGAAACCACATGAGGACAGTCCCTTTAATGCCTACACATGATTCAAGGCGCAATTGCACAATTTGATGATCCACTGTGTTGAAAGCCTCTGTCAGATGTAAAAGCACTAGCACAGGATGGTGACTCAAATCAATTGTTAAAGGAAGTCAATAAAAACTCTTAAAAGCAGTTTCAGTACTGTTGCAATAATTGAACCCAGGTCACTTAAGTGTGAACACTTTTGATTGAACACTTTTGACCAGTGAGACTAAATGGGTTTTGTGATTATAATACATTAATACGGTAATACATTGACAAATATACAAACAAATGTATTTCAGCATTAATTAGTTGCTGAAATTGTTAAATTAGCAAAATTAAATATCAAGAAATTGTGGGTCTAATCTGTCCCATAGTAATCTGTCTAATTTAAGCCAATCTGCTGTTATTTAATTTAATCACTTGAGCGCTGTACAATAAAGAGAAATTAAAGTAAAAGTGGGGTGTTTCACAATGTGGTGAGTCTGCTGATGTCATAATGTCACACTATAATGTCCCTGCTGATGTCGTAATGTCACAATATCATGTCTGTTGGTGTCATGATGTCACACTATAACATCCCTGCTGATGTCATGATGTCACACTATAATGACCCTGCTGATGTCATAATACCCCAATATAATGTCTGCTGATGTCATAATGTCACACTATAACGTCCCTGCTGATGTCATAATGTCACACTATAACATCCCTGCTGATGTCATAATGTCACACTATAATGTCTGCTGATGTCATAATGTCACAATATAATGTCTGCTGATGTCATAATGTCACAATATAATGTCTGTTGATGTCATAATGTCACAATATTATGTCTGTTGATGTCATAATGTCACAATATAATGTCTGCTGATGTCATAATGTCACAATATTATGTCTGTTGATGTCATAATGTCACAATATAATGTCTGCTGATGTCATAATGTCACAATATAATGACCCTGCTGATGTCATAATGTCACATAATAATGTCTGCTGATGTCATAATGTCACAATATAATGACCCTGCTGATGTCATAATGTCACATAATAATGTCTGCTGATGTCATAATGTCACAATATAATGACCCTGCTGATGTCATAATGTCACATAATAATGTCTGCTGATGTCATAATGTCACAATATAATGACCATGCTGATGTCATAATGTCACATCATAACGTCTGCTGATGTCATAATGTCACAATATAATGACCCTGCTGATGTCATTATGTCACAATGTAATGACCCTGCTGATGTCATAATGTCACATCATAATGTCTGCTGATGTCATAATGTCATACTATAATGTCTGCTGATGTCATAATGTCACACTACAATGTCTGCTGATGTCATAATGTCACACTATAATGTCTGCTGATGTCATAATGTCACACTATAATGTCTGCTGATGTCATAATGTCACACTATAATGTCTGCTGATGTCGTAATGTTACACTATAATGTCTGCTGATGTCATAATGTCATACTATAATGTCTGCTGATGTCATAATGTCACACTGTAATGTCTGCTGATGTCATAATGTCACATGAGAGCCCAAACAGAGCACTGAGAAGTAGTTAACATACCTTCTTAAGGTTTTGGGCCTTTTTGAACAAAATAGATTTTGCTGTATTTTTAAATTAAAACATCATCATATTTTCACTGGGTTTGTTCATAGATAACAGCATGTCCCTGCAGGGTTACTATAGCTGTTCACATGCTCTAAAAAGGTGGAGTGAGGTGTGGAATTGCAGTCTGCACTTTGGCCACAAGTCATGTTCATGTTGCCAAAAAAGACCAAAAACAACACACCCCACCTTCAATCCAAATGTAATGAGACCAGAATCCTGTTGAAAAGCAAAGCTGAAGTTTATTTCTGCCTAATCCTAGCAGAGTTTGTTTTGATGCTGTTGTAAAAATAGCTGCAAACACAAACAGTATGTGACAGACTGCATATTTTCACTCACAGAGTGCTCTTCCCTGAGAGGTAGACGGCTCATTAAAGTGCTTTTAAACCCACATTTTGCAGAGATTGTTCCCCGCTGCTCCATTTACCCTCGGCTCTTTCATGTTGCTTCTGTCAGTCGTGTGCTGAAGCTGCGAGCGCACTTTACTGGGTTTATAGGTGTATAAATGGTGTTTTAGAGCAGTTTGGAAAGCATCAGTGAGTCAGAGGGCTTGGCTGGGTCTCGGCTGTGGTCTCTGCTGGAGGTTTGGCTCGTAAAGCTCAGATCTGTGGGAGGTGAATCGCGTATATCCTGACACGAGATGGATATTTCAACTGATTTCACAAACTGCTGACGCCTGCAGATGTTTGCTGTGTCTGATGAACTCTGAGCTTTGAGACCCCTCTCTCAACTTTGTTGTGAGCACACATTCCAATTTCAAATGTTCAGCAGAAGAGTTTTCTTTTTTTCATAAATCAAAGAAAGTTTTTATTTTTACCACCTGGCCATTTCTTCATGGTGTCCCTCGCCTCAGGCCCAAAGCAGCTGAGATAGGCTCCACCCACCCACGACCCCCCAACGGGACCAAGAGGTAGAAAATAAATGAATGGATGAATGAATGAACATGTAGAGACATGGATCAACAAACATGTAATCCAGGAGTTACATGAGGACAGTGTTCTCAAGGCAATGTTAATTTTCTGCGTCCCTGGAAAAATGTGAAATGTTAGTCTGTGTTACTGTCACTTACTTTACTCATTTCTGGGTGAATTCCGTTATAAAATTGGTTTCTCATGTCTATTGGTTTTATTGCAATGAACCCCATGACAATCCATCTGTGTATTACTTAAGGATATTGGCTCATTTCTGAACAGCTCCCTTACTAGACTCCAGAGACTGTTCATGGCTAACACACACAGTCTTCAGTGTGAGAAAATGTTCTTAGGCACCACAGCATTGAAGTGTATGCTCCATTTGAGTAGTGGGAGTCTGTGTGTGAGCCTCAGTGGCTTTGTTTAAAACATCCAGCATCGTGATGAGAGGTGGGAGTAACACACATGTATTATTTCATTCATATCACAATATGTTCTTAACAGTAATGAAAAGTGTCTGTGGACACCACATGTCTTTGGACATCACATGACAGTTGTGCATCTGATGCTGGAAGTGTTGCAGTCACAGGATTTGACAGCTAAAATGAAACAAAAAACAGAGTCTTGGCTTACTCTATTCCCATCTCACATGTGCCAGCGCTCCACAGTGAAACCGCTTTAAAGAAAACCCAATCCCAATGGACAGAAAGGAGAAAAGTCTGGTGTCAAAGTGTTCAATGGAAGAATTTTTTGCAAATCTTTTATCAAAGTAACTTGACTTTCATTTGCTTTATCCATGTGTCCAGATGAAGTCATTATGTCAGAATTTGTTGACGTTAATGATGATGTCATAATGTAACACTGGTGACTCTGATGATGCCATAAAGTCACACTGTAAGGATGTCATAAAGTTGCATTGTGGTGTGTTGATGTCAAAATAAGAAATTAATGACTTTAGTGATGTTATAATGTCACATTGTACTGACTCTGATGATGTCATAGTGTTTACTCCAAATGAAATGACTGAAATTGCAAACAGTAGATACATTTTTATTTTTTTTTGAATTGTTTGTAATTGAATTGTTACCAATATCCCAACTTTTGGAGATGTTTTGCTACCCACAAAAGCTATGTTTTGTTTTTTCATTCATCTAAAATCGGAGAAGACAACTAACAGTTAAAAAAATGCGCCTATTTTGAATCTTTGCTGTTGCTACAGTTGAATATTTCCCTATTGTATTGAGTGGTGATGTCACAGGTTGAAATTACCCCAGTGATGTCGTAATGTAACACTGTGATTTAATGATGTCATAATTGCTGATCCAGAAGATTTCTCAGTAACAACAATGACATGATGCACCCCAGACCACCTTCACAGTCTAAATGTCTTACTCACAATGTCATCAAACACAGTGGCTTTAAACTTTGGTAACAGTTGTATCATGTTTATAGATTGATAATAGATATCTGACTGCGTTTCATTGTTATTCACAGTTATTCCTCCAGACCAGTAAACTTGATTGTTCGAAGCTCCGTAGTTGGCCGAGGCTGTGCTGCTCTGAGTCCTGAATGGATTTATAATGTGGTAAAAACACAGGCGCTGTATGTGAGAGGGGGAGGGGAGCGGAGGCAGTAATGACTTCCAGCTGCCGGAGGCCAAGCAGAGGAGGATGTTTGATTTCTACACAGTAAGAAACTCTGACCTGCTGAGGCCAAAAAATACAAAAGACACGTTAAACGCTGAACTCCCACCTGAACTCTGACTAAATATGTCAACTCACAGTGCACTTACCAAAATAAGACACACTAAAACTGTACTAGGAGAGAGGCACAGCAAAAAGTGACTACAACCATTTCTACACAAAGCATTGTCAAATATACGAAACAATGTCTACAATATAAAGACTTTTTTTTCCCAAAACCTGAAATGTTAAACTGACTGTGAACCACTTCATTTTGTTTGCTTAAGTGAAAACAAAAATAGCGTTGAACTCAGTTGGAGGCGTTTTTGTCATACACAGACTTTTTTGTTTCTTCTTTTTAGATCCTTAAATGGATCTCAGCAGGACTAATGCAGCAAAACCAAGCCTGAAACTAAATCCAAATGGTGTGGCAGGCTAAGAACAAGAGATCACATGCACGCCTTACACATATGAATCAGATGACTCTATTGAACTTCATGTCCAAGGCTGAGAATAACACACTTTGGTGCTCATTAAACAGGCTTACAGAGACTTAATATCAAGGGGAAAAAAAGAGATTAACACAAGATACAGTCAATGGGAATGTTCACTCCTGAATTTATTTTGCCCCATGCCCTTACTGCAAAAGACAAATACTGCATTCAAAGTACCACCCACAAACTAACGGGACATTCAAAATGAAACGGCTGAGTTACTGTACCATCTTTTTAACTCATCAGATATCAGCTTGTATGAACAGACTTGCAGGGCTGTGTCATAGGTATTCTCTTATTTAGACCTCAGTTTACTTTGCATGCTGTTAATCAGTGAATCAGAACGTTTAAGATTTGCTCTAGCTGTTATAAACTTTCAAATGAACCATAAAACAAGTTTACAAGGTAACAGATCCTCATTTTCTCAGGTGAAGACAAGAGTAAAAGATTTTTTTTTACTCAGATGCAGCAGGAGATAGTGGGGGCAGTGGAGAGTTCTTCAATCTCAGTGTTTTAGCCTCATTATTCTGGCTTCAAGGCTGCCTTCTGGCTGAGGGAGGGGTGTGAACAGTCAATGTGCTGGTAGGATGGATGCTTCTTGATGGAGGTGGCCCTGCTCCTGCACTGGCTGATCCAAATGTCCTCCAGGGAGAAGAGGCTGCTGTTTGTTATATAACCCTATGCAGATTCCTCCTGTTTGCATTAGAGCAGCACATACCTCACCTATATGTTTTATGTTGTCAGTTGTTTCTTAAGAACTAGCACAAAACCTGGTCAGTTTAAAAGAGGTGGGTTAAGCCCCTGTCACATTTCAAAGAACTCTTCTATTTTGACTATTTCCATCTAAATCTAAAAAGATAGCCTTTGACTATAGGTTAAGTGTTTGTACCATATTTAAATTGGAAGCAAAAATATAGATTAATAGAGATCACAAGTGTCCACTTATACATAACTTGTGTATCTGGACAGAAATACAGAGGTTAGGAATCCAAGTTCAACAATAGACCCTTTCACTAGTGATGTCATCAATAAGTGCATACCCCTGAGGGTGACGAATGTACTGGACTTTTCCATTCATTTTAATGAGGGAGCAAACTTGAACAAAAATAAAACGTTTCTAGACGACCAACTGACTGGTTGTTTTCTATGGTTAATGAGTACAATACAACAGTACAAAAAAATCAAGTGATATGTTATGATAGCAGCTAATTACCAACACAATGGTACAATTGTCTCGCTAGCATAATATGGAAGTAGTTGCTGATGTTCTCTCTCAAAGAACTGCCATTAAACACGTTCATGTTGGACATTTTCCAAAACCATCTTGTTTATGCACAATTTAGGATTTTTGCTGGCTAATGCTAATTCTGCTATTGAAAATGTATTGCACTTGGCTTCACTGATGGCACCTAGATGAAAGAGGTCTGTAAGTTAAAAAAAAAAAAGAAAGTCTGGGTGAGGGAGGTTGAGCATGTGCAGCAGGATGGATGCTGCACATATGTGGCCCATGTCCACATCAGTTTGAGAGGAACTAATATTTTGCAGCCGTTTTTTATTGTGAACACGTCGGTTTGTAATTAAGTTAGGTAACCACTGCCATCATCTTGGTGTGAAAGACGCATATATCTATTAGGATGTTACACTGTGCAATATTTTTGTAATGTGAATCAACTACACCGCGCGATTAGAGAATGAAAAGAAATAAAGAGAATGTGCTTCTTCTCCTGCAGTGATCAGTTTGTCCTTTTTGTGCTTTGTTTGTCTAGCTGTACTGTTTAAATGTAGCTTCCATTGGGTTCTGTTCAGCTTTAAATGTCTATTTTTGAGTGTTTTTTTTACATGAGTTTGGATGAATGCATTTCATTTAGTCTAACTGAATAAAACAACATTTCACACAATGCCCCTTTAACTGTTTAAACATGGCTGAGTTCCTCTGCTGAAAAGTGCTCCGCCGCGCCCACAGCTGGTTGTGTGCATTTCAGTGAGTCACTAAGTGCAAAAGCTAAGTGTTTGAGTTTCAGGATCTTCTTCGCAGCAGCTCCAAGTGGAAAGAAAAAGGATCCTGGAGGATGTAAAGTAAACAATAAAGGAGGGGAGCTGCGTGGCGGAGGGTGAATGGGCCGAGTGGAAAAAGCAGCGTGAGGGTTAAGGGGCCCCCAGGTATGCTCTCCACCCCCCAGCGCCTGTTAGCAGAGTTTAGATTAGCCGTGGCGCTGTAGACTCAGACTAAATATGAAGAGCTGGTGTTTAAAGATGGACAGTTGGAGCCGGAGAAAACATGGCAGCGTTTCACTCCATCAATGCCCGCTCCACAGAGACTGAACATCACCTGTGACTGGTGTGATATCACTCAGGTTTGGTGTCAGGGATGATTTTACAACCACTTTTTATTGCTCTTGGTCTTGTATCAAATGCATTATTACTTAGTCCTGTCTTTGACTCTGTATATAGACATTTAAACCAAGAGGCGCCGCAACTGATTCACACACATTGTTGTTGTTGTATGAATTATGTATTGTGAATGAAGGCATGACTCCAATGGGCCACATAATGGAGCTCCTCATTATGTAACATCACTTGGTTTCAGTTAATGCAGCCTTCCCTGTAAAGTGATTCTCCATTATTGTTACTATTTTCTTTGTATTGGGACCACATGTTTCCGATTCATAATGATAATTTTACTATTTGGACACATCTGATGATGTCAATGTGGTGATCATAATTGTTATTTTGTAAATCAAGTCAAATGAAGGGAAATTAACTGTCACTGTTGGTTTAATGCTTATATTCAGGAAGAATAGTTGATAGAACAGTTTCCACATCTACAGTTTGTCATTATGACCTCATCGATTCTTTTGCTTTTTTCCCCACATTCCTTTATTGAGCAAGGGTGATGAATGTTACATTGTGGTGACTGATTATGTAATAAAGTCACATTGTGGACCCTTATGATAATGTCATAATGTTACACTATTGTGACATGACATTCTTTACAAAAAAAATGTCATAACGCAGATTGTAATCAGATTTTTGAATCATTAGAATTCGTTAAATGTAAAAATTCAACATGTTTTCGAGAACTCATGAGAAGCAAATAAATTTTGTGTGACGTCAGAGGTTTTATTCATATTACACTGCATTTTCTCAGATGACTTCATAATGTCACATTGCGATGATTTAATGATGTCATTAAGTCACACTGTGGTTAAGATTTCCGCCCAAATTGAACTACAATACATTATTACATTGCATTTCAAAATATATGACTTTTTCAAAACCCAGGACTTTGAGCTCTGAGCGAGTTTGTGTTCCAAGAGAAAAACGCAGATGTTTGGATAATAAAAAGCTTTAGGATAATTGTAAATGTGTGCTTTTAAAAATATTTACCATTTTCATCTATTTTGTTGTAGCTTCTTTAAATCACAACCAGGCGCAGTTCTTATCTAAACATAAAACTCACTTTTATTGTTGTAGTAAACTTGTACATCATTGCTTTGATTTGTTTTTTTCTAAATGAAAGCGACATAAATAAAAAATTGAATGTTAAATATGCAGATATCATATTTGTAAAGTAAATATGATTTCTAATTTTTTTCTAACTTTTGGGACATTCACATTGTAGTGTACTTATGCACATTTCTGGAGACATCACATTAAGTACGGGAGCTGGGGCTGTGACTACAACACTCTCTGTGCATGATCTTTAAAGTTAAAATGACAGCGTCCACGTGATGTGAGTGTAGATGTTGGTTGTGGTGAACAGCTTTGTGTCATCACCTGTTCTGCCTCTTTCTGCTGATGAAACCCAGTGTTTCCACGGCCGCTCTGTGCGCTACACTGAGCCTGTTGTCACATGTCTTCACATCTGTTCAACAAGCATTCTGTGTGGCACTGTTTCTATTAAAGCAGTAAAGCCTCAAATTCCTGACCCACTTTCCATCACCTCATATTTCCCAAAACCATCCTGAGATTTCCAAAACACTTCAGTACATTCCTACTTGTTAATAATGACATTGTATTGTATTGAGGGGTCTGTAATAAATCACTGTCTCCTGTGTGGAATATGCCATTTATCAGCTTCAATAGACAGCGTGACAATAGACAAATACACATACCATTATACATAGACTGCTGCTAGACCACATAGAGATAAAGTAACCCCTTTATTATTATGTAATTACACAAACTGTAGTTAACTCTGGTTTATTTCAAGGTATTAAATCTCTTCTTTTATTCCCTGATTTCAAATTACTGTATAAAGCTCTGACATGTCCCACATTTTGTCAGGAAAGCACTACGTATGAATGTGGATTTGTGATATTAAAAACATCCTACTTTAATTCGGCTGTGGTGGTCAGTTCAGACCAGGTAAGGTTACACAATGCTATTGATTTGCTCATATCTCTTTATTTTGCATTTATAGCCGTCCAGGCCTTCAAAACCTGACTCTAAAAAGTAAAGGGCTTTTGTAACGTACCTGTGTTGTAGTAGAGTCTTCAGTTTTCAAGTCCAAGTCACTTTTGAGTCCTCAGTGTTCAAGTCCTGTTGTTCAAGTGAGTCCAAATCATCAAAGACGAGTCTGAATTGGGTCATTGTCACGTAAAGTCCAAGTCACCAGAATTAGTTAGAAGCTCATTTCATGTAGACCTAGAAATTATGGCAATTTACACACTTTTTGGCCATTATCACACAGAGAGAGTTGCTAGACAGGAAACAGAGAGAGAGAGAGTGATGACCAGAAGGAAACAGACCCAAGCCAGAAGTCAAACCCAGTGAACCCCCAAAGCATAAATTTTATATTATTTATTTATTCAAACCCCCTCACAGAACAGTGTAGTGTAAACTGACACTTTTCTCAGTTACTTTTTGATTAAAGTCAATCTTTCTGGTTGGATCTGAGACCAAGTTCAGTCCTAAATGCTTCCATTAAGCATTAGGTCTGCCTCAGGGTGCTGCTCAGTGCCTCTTATATTATTACACGCCTATTAAACACTGACAGTAAAGTTCTATACAAACTAATCTCTGCAATCCTTCCACACTCCTCTGAACTTACTCTCTGACGTATCTTCATAACAGAACAGGGAAAAGCCACTCGCGAAACCACTGCTTTTGGATGCCTAACATGCAAAAAAATATATAATAAATCAGTCTTATGGCATACAATAAAAAAAACAATCAGGAACTATTACTATACATTACAAATTCCATTAAATATGCCATATTTTGAGGGAATTCAGTAACAAAAATAAACATTTCACAAGACTCTCCAATAAACCGAAAATACCCTAACCTCCACACTGACCTCTCATAACCTTTGAACCCAGTAAGGCCCTGGCATCTTAGGTTTGTGCTTTTATACAGCAGCAGTAATATATAGTTGTCTTTGGAGCATGATCATATCTTATCATAAAGATGGACGTGAGCATGACGTAACATCTCAGGCCTATCAGATCATCAGAGGCACTGCTCAATGAAGACACATGAGACACACAGGGCTCCTCTACTTCCTCTCAATTACACTAAAGCTTTCCCATCACTGTTATTTAATGATGTGAACTTGAGGCTGTGTGACAAAAGCCCCGCCCCCTGCGCTCACCTGCGAAAGCTCTCAGGCATAAGGCCATAAAACAAACCATTAGGAGCCCGTCTGTCTCATACATCTCCATTCAGGATCGTACCACTGATGATGAGATAAGATTCTGCTATTGGTTCAGATGTCTAATCGTGTCTTAACATCTAAGTCAGGGGTGTCCAAACCCGGTCCTCGAGGGTCTGTGTCCTGCAGGGTTTATCTCCAACTCTCCTTAAAACATCTGCCTGCAGTTTTCTAGTAAGCCTAGTTCGACCTTCATTTGCTGTGTTTGATTGGGGTTTGAGCTAAACTATGCAGGACACGGGCCCTCCAGGACTGAGTGTGGAGATGGTTAGTCTAAGCAAATCACACTCCAAAGAGTTCAATAGAGTTATCAGATATCAATGTGGAGAAACTTTTAAAGCATTTTTGGTTTGTTTGAGAGCCTCGTCAACTACATATTTATGTTATGTGTTCTCTAAAAATATGGTTTACAGTAGTCCCTCACTATAACGCGGTTCACCTATCGTGGCCTCGCTGTTTCGTGGATTGTTTTTTGTGCAATTTTGCATGCTTTTTCTTACATTCAAGTATGAACGCACATTGTGTTCTGCGTCCTGATTGGCTAAGGGAGAACTCGCGCATTGTGTTCTGTGCCCTGATTGGCTAAGGGAGAACTCACGCATTGTGTTCTGCGTCCTGATTGGCTAAGGGACTGTAGACCATTGTCAATCTCCTCTGTGCCGTGTCTCCTGTACAGTACAGAATGCGTTCGGCTTGCCAAATTTACATAAATGTTCGATCGCTAGCAGTGTGACTCTGAAGTGCAGTATGTTTGCAAGTTTTCTCTCCGACAAAACCCACAATGTCGACGAAACGTTCTGCACCGACAAAGGCACCTGCGGTCGCACCCAAAAGACAGAGGAAGATGCTAAGGTTTGAACTTTGAGAGTGTTTAAACAAGAGAGAAATGTGAGAAAATGTTAATGCCTGTCTGAGAAAAGTGTATAAAGTGTGTGGTGAGGGGTTTTACAGCCTTAAAACATATACAATAATTGTAAAAAATAAAGCTGACTACTTCGCGAATTTCGCCTATTGCGGGTTATTTTTAGAACGTAACCCCCGCGATAAACGAGGGACCACTGTAATGGCATATTTATTTGACTATATATCGCTGAATGAGATAAAGTGAAATGAACTGATCTCAAACACATATCAAAGCTACCTCATGGCTCAGAGTTAGAGCTACGCACAGCTTCTAGTTCGAGGGCTGAAAGTAGGCACAGCTTCTAGTTCAAATTGTGCCTACGCAAGCTTTAAAAATGAAGCCCTAGAAACTTAAAGGTTGCTAGTTCAATCCCTGCTGTCTTTAAATGAGACACTGAACAGAGAGGTGCCCCACTGTCTGCAATAGTGGTTGAAAAAAAGGCCGTATTATATACACTATCCAATTTTATTTTTTCCATACCGGTCTCAACCCCACCACCAGCCCCAACAGCAACCCAGATACCATTCCCCCTTTTCTTTGAAAAAGTAAAACTGAACCAAATTTTGCTTCATTATTCAAACAAAATAAAAAAAATAGTACTTCCCAGACCTTTTAAAGAAAACACCCATGGTATCTTTATTTTTATAAACTAAATTGCTTCGTTAACCATTCATTTAAATGAGGACCAAAATGGCTAAATAGATATAACAGTAAAAGGTATGGTCACTTAATGTAAGAAGCAATCAGTCTAATAATAGAAAGTGTCAAAACTCTCTCTCCGACTTATTCCTGCAGCAGTCACATGTATAAAGTGAGTCACCTCGTGTTCAAAGGCGCAGCAGCAAAGAGCAGTGTTGGCAGTGACAGATCGTCAGAGACAGCAGCCGTTTCCATTAAAACAGATGGAAACAAAGATAAGAGCCGACACCATTTATCGCTGTGGAAACTCCCAGAGTGATGTCAAAAATACAACGGTCCTCATGCTGCGTTGAGGGCCCCGTGTTTATTTATCAGAGGAATGTTAACAGTGACCTCATCCATCTCCACTTTATTGTCTCACGACGCAGCCTTAACAGTTTTAGAGCCGCCCTCCAGCCACACCTCAGCCTCAGCAGCGTATTACAATTCATCGGATACCACTGTTCTCTACTCTACTTCTGGAGATAAATGTTTTGAGCATTAAATTAGCCAAAGTAAATTCAAAACACTGTATATTGTAGTAAGTCTTTAAAGGTAAATATACATTTTGTTTAAATGAAAAAGATGTGAGATATGCAAACAATGCACAATTACATTAGAACTAAGTTTTTATTAGATATTGAAAGTAAAATTAAAGAGTCCCATGGGTGAATAGCCTGAAAAGTTACATAGTGTTGCTTTAAATTCTCTGTTCCTGTGGCTGCAGAGCTAGACTAAATCAAGATGGTGATAGAGATGACGAGGTACTGTCAGTTTAGTAAAGGTCTCAATAAACTGATGATATAAAAGCACAGTTGCTTTGGGTGATTACCTCTGTTGTCTTGTGGCAAGCAGGACCTGGGTTCAATGCCCAATGAGTACACACTAGTAAGAGTCAAATACAGCAGCAGGCAGTTTATTTGGACAAAATAAGATTTAAAGATAAATGCCACACCATACAAAAGGTTTATTTAAAAAAGGTGTTGAGTAAAGAGCAAATGACAAAAAGCTTTACTACACAGATTTCTGCTATAGTAATGTTGGATAATTAAACAAATCAATTTTTTTTCTTTTTTCTTTTTTTTTAATCATATCACTTCTTTAAGAATACAAAGGTTTATTATAAAGTTGTTAGATCAGTTGTAGCATTACAGTAAACATGCATCACCCCAAACTTTAGTTCATTATGTAACAACAAATGTGCCAAATGTTTCTTAGCATAATATGAAATGGAACATGAGAGCATTAAGAATTTATTGACAATATTATTTTAATGTATTATTTAATATTATTTAACACTGGGTGCACGGTGGCCGAGTGGTTAGCGCTCCTGCCTCACAGCAAGAAGGTTGTGGATTTAATCACTCGACTTTTCTGTGAGGAGTCTGCATGTGCTCCCCATGTTACCATAGACTGGCCAGCCTGATGGCTTTCTCATTGTATTACATACAGAGAAATCAGTCTGGTAGTGCGGGACCATGGGCTGAACTAACGCTCGCTGAGTAAACTAAGTTGACCAGTTGTCAACAAACCACAGCGTATACCAGCATGGCTAGTGGGAGAGAAGATGCTTCAGTGAATGACTTCTGTCGTTTTTGTCAGAAAAATCAGACAAATCTTATTTTCGATCGTAGTAAGCTCCCTAAACCTGCGTACTGTTTTGGTTGAAAAATTCCCACGCTCAATATGACGCAATCCTGCCTCCCTCGCTACGATTGGCTGGAAAGAAAGAGCCAGAGCAGCATAGGGAGCAGATTGGACAATCCCAGATTGACTTTCTCTGTTTGTAATACAATGAGAAAGCCGTCTGGCTGGCCAGGCTAGATGTTACCATGGGTACTCCAGCTTCCTCCCACCGTTCCAAGACTTGCATGTACAGGTGAATTGAACAATCTTAGCCATTTTTCTTGGCCATTGTCCATCATGCACCCCGCGTCAGGCAGTAACCGCTAGAAGATGAATGAATGAATGAATTTACAACTTTCTGATGTGTTAATCACACAGTACACAGGTAACTATGAGTGAAACCCTGCTGCTTGACCCCTCCTCCTGCAGGGTTAGTCCTCAGGGAGTGGACTGAGCTAGACATGTTTAATACTGGTTGACCTCTGACCCTTGAGGGTTTGTCATATTTGAGAAGGTTCAACTGGAGACACACTGTGGAGACTCCTCTCTGCCACAATGATGTTTGTTTCTAAGACTGAATGACTTTACAATAGATTAAGTAAATTAAAAGTTATTTGTTTGAGTTGATTTGAGCCAGATGATGGGTGTGGCTTGTAAATTAAAAGTTAAGAAAATTGGTTTGGTTGAGTTGTCTGT
>JAWCTZ010001185.1:20000-22987 GCA_036850595.1 Rhyacichthys aspro | reverse complement strand
AATTCCAGCAATTTTCAAGCACTTTCAATGTGTTTTCATGTGTTTCAAGCACCTTACATTTAAATCCATTGTGGTATAAAAATGACTTCAATTGTTGAATACTTTGGAGCAGTCAAGGGACAGTTCACCAAAAATGAAACTTGTTTGATCAAAAGATGTTAATTTATTGGATTTCTGTCGCTTTAAGTTTGGCCTCTTTTTATAGAAGACTCACATCTGAATAATGAGCTACAGTCAGATTACTATAATTTGTACTTTTCCTTTTCAAACCAGCGACCATTCAAACAACAACCTCTTGTTTTTATCTCCTTTAGCTCCACCAGGGGGCGCACATCCAAAAACACTGGCGGATTACGCTATAGCCACATGAGCCGCGTAGTTTCTTTTCAGCAAAATGTGAATTATTATTAAAGCAACACAATCAGAATCCAAGCACTTGATCCAAAATTCAAGGACTTTACAACCTTGAAAACACTAGATTAAAATTCAAGCATTTTTAAGGATTTCAAGCGCCCGTTTGAACCTGTCTATAAAAAAGTCCTCTCTCTGTTCAGTCGACTCAGTTGTTTTTGGAGTTTTCCAAGAGTCTTTTGGCCATTGACACAGTTTAGTTCAGTTTGTTTTTGATCTGCAGGTTCGTGGAACACACTTCTGTAAATATACTCAGTGTTGTTACAGAAGTTCAGTTGGGTTTCTGTCACATCTCCTCTGGTACTTGACTTTCACTTTGTCATTTTCATTTGTCCCAATCGGTTTTTTTCCCTCAGAAAGTTCCTAAAGCAGTTGGTGACTGCAGCAGGAGTCGCGTTGGTCACATGAGCAGCAGAGAAGAGCGAGTGGGCGTCAGTGAAAAGGTCTGTGAGAGTAAACAGTGAAGGCTGGAAATCTGCCAAAACACTCAGAGGTGAAAGAGTAAACCAACACAGATCTGTCTCACGCTGAAATAAATAATGAAATGTGGCTGAATATTTGTGCTGCAGCAGCTGGAATATGAACAGAACACAGTGTAGGCTTCAGGGTCAAGGTCGAAACTGTAAAATTCAATAAAAACGCCGATACATAATGAGGCCTTTCTGATATTGTTGTTGTTATTGTTCACTCTTGATGCCGTCGAAACATTCTCCTTCAGTGAAATGTCTGTAAATGTAGGTTTGATTTGATCACAGTCGACGACGCCTCGGAGTAAAAACACAGAAAAGGGTGGTATCTTTTCGATCGATGACAAACAGCGAGGATCAAACCGAGCTGGGACCTGTCTCCTCCGGCTCCAGATAACACCGTCAGGATTCAGGCCCTTTTTAATCTGCACTTGCATCTGCAGCGACTGATGAGAGCGGGATAACAGAGACGGCAGCAAAGATCTGAGGAGACGCTCTTCTGTGGCGGATTTTTCATGGTTCTGTTGTAAGATTTATGGATTTATTGAAGTGTTGTAAACAGAACAAGAGCAAAACAAGACTTTAAAAGCAGGTGAAGCGAGCAAAAGGCCGTCCACTGAGCAAAAAAGGATAAAAGGAATAAAAAGTGAAAAAACTGTATGAGAAACTGAAATCTAAAAGCACATGGCTAATTTGCATAAATTTACATATTGGTTTCAGACAGAGTGAGGTCTTAAGGCACAGTTTCACCTATTTTCTTTTAAACTGGTTCTGATTTTATTTGTTTAATCAGCAACAGTCTTCATTATAAACCAGTGTTGTGTGTTCTTTAGGCCTAACTGAGTCTGGACTCGGTCTAAGACTGGACTTGGACTCTTTTGACTTGTGCAGAGCTGGAGTGACCTCACTGTTTTCCCTCAGCTGACTGTCTATGCTTCTTTTCATTCACATCTTTTTGCCGTTTCTCTTGTTCATAAAGTAGCCTCGTTTCACTTTCTCGTCTTGACTGATTTGCCTTTTTGTCGAGCCACACAAAAGCCAGATTACTGCAGAAACCTTTCAGAACCGGTTCAGAAGCGGACCTCTTTGTAACGTCTCAGCGTCTCGACATTTGAAAAACTCCTCTCACAATGGCACATCATTCATCCGCCGTTTCCTCTCGGTGTTTTTTTTTTGTACACTGTGGGCGACTCTGTGAATGCTAAAGCAGCTAATTACCTCAGGCCTCGCTCAGACAAACACCATCCCCGACAAACAGAGCTACAATCGGAGCCGTCTCTGCGCTGAATGCCAAGTACCCGCAGCTAAAAAGAACAGGTTTACTGCTCCGTTTTAATTCTGAAACGGCAGGACGCCTGAGCGATTTCACTGTGAACAACTCTACCTCGAAGCTAAGTTATTAAAACCGAGGAAGTGGGTAAATGGCTCGCTAAATGCCACATGTAACTGGCTGATAATAGACTTATGTAACTAACTATTCAATGATTACGTGTCTAAGAGCACAAAGACAATACTGAGGACCAGATTTAGTTTTCTGTGATGCTCATTTGTTTGGAAGGAAGTGGTCTAATTAGCAGCACATTTACAAAAACTGTGCAGGTTTTGGGGCGTAACACAGTCAAAGACACACACAAAGACCCTGATACCAAGCTATTATTCATCCAAACCTCACTTTTAAATATTTGACCTAATATTTTAACTATTGTCGTTAATAAGTTCTCTTTAGGTTCTTAGGTAAATGTGAGAAAAACGGCCTAATGCTTCAAAGACTGTGCCGCATTCATCACCAGAAACACATCCAGCGGTGAATTCAATCCAAAACTGTGCAAATACAGTGACTTTACTGTAGAAATTCATAACAGGATACAGTCTGGAGTATAACAGCTCAGCTCGACCAAGGATCGAGTTTGAACACTAATAGTCACAGGAACACACAATGTCAAAATAACAGAGTTCCCAGAACCTTTGCAAATCTGGCACAAATTAAACACTGCATAAAACAAAACAGCTCTGTCGCTTTAAACAAACAGAAACATCTGAGAGTCATGCCTCATAGACTAGACCAGTACAATCACAAATGATGTCTTATTTGGCGAGAAACAACTGTTA
>JAWCTZ010001185.1:0-17500 GCA_036850595.1 Rhyacichthys aspro | reverse complement strand
TTCAAGGAGTCTGTGAGATTTTCCTTTGGTGAGAACAGCGTTGGTTTGTGTGGCCTTGAGCAAACCAACAACCAGCTATCCTCACTCCATTCACTATTTTCCTTTTTTGTGGTGAGAAAAGGTTGAAAAAATGGACTTTTTCACGTCTGAGAATCATCAAAGATCAGGCGAGGTCAAGTATTTTATGGCTGTAGTGATGCTTAAAGCTAAAAACACTCATTCAGTAACTGTGCCTCAGTTTTCTGCAGCAGAAAACACATAAAAGCAGCCTCTAAATGTTTACACAGGTTTATAATGACCATAAACACCACTCAGGCTGAATGAAGATGTACAGCTGCTCACGTCCATCAGCTTCAGTCAAACACATTTCATCTTAAATCTATCATAAGAGCATCAGTCGCTGCGGCAGTAAAGATCTGTCAGCTCTTAATCTTTCTGCCGATATAAAGAGTTTAAAACGTCTGCATTAGTCTCCATTAACACAGATACACTCTTAATCTCTTTCTGTAACGGCGGATCTCTGTGAGAGCGGCTCTGGTCCAAGACTGGGACGAACAATACTTGGATCACGGCTAAAGCTCAGGTATCGGAGTCACGGGCAGTTAGAGAACAGTCATGTAACGAGGAAGTATGATCTATTTACATTTATCTACAGTTTTTAATGAGTTGAACAAAGGTGCAGGTGAAAAAAAAGAACCACTTACTCACTTAAAGCTGTAATAGGATTGATCTGTGGAAAACAACACCTTCAGACGTGATCCAGGTTTTAATATCAACGATTTTACGAGATGAGAACAGGAGCTCTCCCATTGGTCGATACCGATGTCAGATCTAATTCACTTTCCATTGATTTTACAAATAATACCGGTCTGGAGTCTGGACTGTAAATACAGGACTGTGCAGACGTTTTCTGGAGGTGTGGCTATAAAAAGTAAAGTAAACTTTTATGAAATGTGATTTTGATGAGTTGAAATGCAAAGTTGTCATAAACGTTTATGTTGATGATGAAAATAACGTCAAGAATCTCGGGCGAGTTTCAGAAGTGTTTCCAACTTGAGCAGAACTTGTGTATTTTTCAACTCAGATAAACATTTTCCTGAGTTCCCAAGGAGCACATGAACGCACCATATCACAGTCGTTTAGATTAAAAACTCTTCTCTGTTATCGATTCCAGTTTTAATAAAATTGCCTCGTCTTGATTCTCTCTGGTCTCTTTGCCTCAAACAGTTCGGTCCTGACACCAGTTCACGTGGCAGTATTTACATTTATCCACATAAACTCCACCAGAGTCTGATTCAAAAGAACGAACCCTGAGGCTACAAACAAACTAAGCTCTAAACTACGCCTCAATAACGTACAGTACACTCTAGAGACAATGACATCTTAGATTTAACAGATACAGGCCTTAATTATCTCACCAAACTAAATTATTCAGTTAAAACACAATCTTACTTAATTATGTACAATCCTGCAGACCTCAGGGTGTTTTTAATGGAGCTGCAGAATAAAACCTACTCTTCCTTTAGGCCAGAGGCAGTGGTTCTGTGAGTCCGGAGGTGAAAACGTCTGGCTGTGAATCCTGTGCTTTTTCTGTTCGTTTTTTTGAGATATCTGTGAAGTGGGAGAGCGGAGATAAAAATAGCAGCGAGTGGACGAAGCTGGGTTTGAGGAATCACACAGAAACACAAACAGAGGCTGGAGTGAAGCGTGTTTGTGTCTGAGAGAAACAGGAGACAACAACAACATTTAGATTCAGACCAAATGAAGTCCCAGAGGCTTCTGCTTCAGGCTTGGATCACAGTCATATTCTTCACGTTAAAGACACTTTCTGCAGGTCAAACTCTCACATTCACACGGTGTACGACTGTAATAACTCTAACCTTACAGAATCTACCTGATATTTTATCTTCTAGTTGGAAAATGGTTCAAACCCAAATAGTTCATTGTAAAATCAATTATTTCTAAGTCTTTCTGATCCATCTCCTGTTTATTGTAAGGGATTGTAATAGATGAGAACCTCTATTCAGGAACAATCACATGCTCCAAAAAGGAGCGCTCCCATTGGTCGACACTTGTCACATGACGTTCCAGGAAGTTTAATAGCTGCAGATAAAGTGTATTTTCAGCTGAATATGTCTTTTAACAGAGAAACAGCTGAAAAAAGAAAAGCATCAACAGAGAAAAGGGAGACAACGTAAAACACAGATAAATACTGTCAATTCAATCACGTAATGTTTAACGAGGAGGAGATAATTGTCGTCCTGACGCTGAAGTCACAGCTAAGCTAACGCTAAACTCTAAACTTCAGTTTGGTCAAATGGACTAGTATTTTGGAGGAAAAACTGGTCTGGTTTTATTTTTTAATAAAAGAGAAGCAGGAGAGGTCCCTCGGCTGCTTTTGGAGGAGAGTCTGAGACAGGGACGAGAAAAGAACATCCCAAGATAGATATAGAGCTTTTCTACCAACACTGTTGCTCAGGCTGCAGCAAACTGATCCAAGGTCTGTGAATAGAGGACGGTGGGTGATACTTTGAGTCCAAATGCAAATGCACGAAGTGACAGAGAATAAGAAAAACAGATGAACATGTCTGTGAAGGTTCTCAGTCATTCATGACATGTTCAAGGAGCAAACCTGGAGCCTTCTCTGAAACCTCCAGCAACAGAGAAAAAAACATGACCTCAGTCAAGTTATAAACACTAGACTTGTCTTGAATAAAATCATGTTTTATACATCTCTGTTTCTCTCTCCTGCTGCAGATGTCTATATCAATAATAACATGTCTCTATAGCCCTGCTCCAGTCTGATTAGTGTATTTCTCTGGTTCAACAGTAAAATGAGCCTCTGCAGAGACACATTCACAGAAAAAGAACAGGAGACATAAACCACGAAACTCAATGTAAATCTCTTTCATTCAGAGCCGAGTGTGAGACGTACCAGACTCTCGACTCCTCCGAGCGTGTGGTTGGCGTTGTACATGGAGTAGGTCACCTGATACACGCCATCGTTGGTCTCGCTGTTGCCGTAGAAACCGACGCCCACAGCCACACTGAGGAGAAAAACACCACCAGACGATATTTAACGCTAGACTTCAGAGTTTATGTCGTTCTGATGAGGCTTGTGTCACAGGATCTTGGGAAGAAATGTTGTCATGAATAGGATTTGTTTTCTCCTGACGACCAGCAGACAGGGGACCGTCCACACTACAACACAACCAGAATGTGCGTTAGTGTGGACGGTTCTGACCCTTCAACCTCGGCCATTAAAAGTCCATTACCTGATTTGTTTCCTTTTTCATTTAGTTTTTCAGTGTAATCTCCTAAAGCTTATTGTAACAGGAATCATCTGAAAAAATGAGACATTCATTCATTAATATTTTACACCTTCCTCTTTTCTTTTCACCGTTTTCTGACTAAACACTGACTCCAGAGAAACGATAATGAGGCTCTTTGGGACGACGTTTAAACGAAACGTGGTATTTTGGTAACGTTTGCAGCGGAGACATTTAACTGTGTTTGAAAAGCATCAGTGGAATAATAAGAGGAGCCAAAGGGAGTCTTCAGGGGAAGTTTTGAAGAGTTTAAGGAGAAAGAGTAATGTTAATGAGCTCGTCTAATGCTGCTACTCTACACTGGAAATATGTGAGTGTAAATGAAGATGATAAAAGATGAGCTGTAAACATGTCTCCTTCAAAACACTAACCCTAACCCTAACCCTTGAACATTACAAAAAGAACAACAAAATGAGAATAATAAGACTTAAAATAACAAAGGATTGAGACGAGATGGATCATGTACTTCATAAATGTCCTGAACCTTGAGCTCAAAGAGACACATGAGAGCTTTTCCTCCAGCAGTGTTTACAACAAGAAGGCATCTGGACAAAAGAGAAGAGCTCAGTTCTCACTTATTTATCTGGTTTATCTGAAAAGAGCCGTGTGGTCTCCTCCAGCAGCAGAGCACTAATCTTTCCTGCTTCTTTTCTTTAAAAAAAGGGAAAAAACGACAAATTTTTCACCACAAAAAATAATACATTAAACTGAAGTTTAGATCTGACCTGAAACTTTAATCTTTGTAGTTTCTCGTTGTAGACTGTAGTGATCCTGGAATTATCTCTGTCTCATTAAACACTGAAGCATCACCAACATTTATCCATGTTTCATTTGCTGCTGTTTCTCTATTTTTATCTTTTTTGAGCTGTTTCTCTGTAAAATAAGACATATTTCCAACAGAATAACCCATTTCCTTGGTTTATTTCCTTGTTCCTTCGTTGTTGACATCAGTGTCGACCAATGGGAGCGCTCCTTTTTACCTGAAGTGAGCTGTGATTGGACAAAATCCTGCTGTGGACTGATCATTCTCATCTATTAAAATCCTTCATTATAAAGACTAGATCACGTCTTAAGGTCTCATTTTTTAAAAGGCTATTTTCGCTTCAAGACTTAAGAAGACAGCTCTTTCATTAGTTTGATGAAGCCGTCTCTTTTCTCTGGAGGAGCTCAGAGTTACAGTCTGGTCTGAATGAAAATGTGAGAACACTTCCTTTGGGAAATCATCTCTGCTTTAACCTGATCCCAGCTTCGATCGAGTCGGAGCTCGGTTCGTTCGTTGTGTTTTCTGTCTGATTCTGGAGTTTGATCCGAGGCTGTGTCCGGTTTAATCAAATCAGCTGTGATTATGTTTGAACAAATGAACAGGAGACAAAGGCTGGAGTAAAGCTGCTGAGCAAGACTTATTCTGCTTTTACTTTGTTACTTTCTTTACTAGTTTTATCAACGTCATACTTTCTGTTTGAATATTGTTCACAAAAACGAGGTGTGATCCATTTTAAAAAACCTTTCTGTTTAATGCTTTCCGTCCCATCAGCTGAGTTTAGAGTTGAACTGTGCTCCTCACAAAGTGGAGCCCGGACCAAAGCGTCTCTAAAGTGGTACAACATGTTGTTTAGAGACACTTCAGACCGTTTTGGTGAAAACATGGCAGAACTGAACCGCACCGTCTCAGTGAAAAAAAAAAAACCTGTTTATTTTTACTAATTTCGTTCTTTTTCAACTCATTTTACGCCTTTAAATAAATACATTTTTTACTTCGCCACAACAGCTTTAATCTAATGTTGTCCACAGCCGTAACTTTAACCCTAATCCTAATTAAACACAGAAACAGCCCTTATTCCAATGATTATTCACGTTAAATGCTGATAATTACAAATATGTTCATAAAGAGCAATAATGTAAATGTAAAATAAAAGGTTCTTATTACAGTTTTACTGCATCCTAGACCCTCTGAGGCTAAAACATGTCATATCTGGTGAATTGTTTGTTCTGAATTCATTTGTTGCAGAGAAAGTATATTATCTTTTCTCCTGTTGCTGCCATTTTTGGACAGAATCTCAAACAAACATAAACGTCTGAGGTAGATTTTCTGCTGCTGTTGGGATTTCTCTGTCTTAAATTAATCTGACAGTCGGGTTTTATTCCTCTGCCTCGTCAGATCTACTGCTGTTTATCCACAATTCGACCCAAAATATCCAAAGAAGCACTGTCATTGTGTATTCTTCTCCCTTCACCTCGGTACAGTCCTCTTTCCAAACTGGTTTAAATCACTTCTTCTTGTTTATTTAGTTGAATTAAAAACTGCAGAGCGTGACTTTAACCTTCAGGAGCTCAGCTAATGAGACGAGAGCCTGTTATTTTTGATTTCATTTGCACATTAAGACTATTTTCCAACATTTCTCTGTAAATGTGTGTGTTTTTCTCAGTTTTTGTTGGTGAAAGAGCCTAAAAGAGTGGCCTAACTGTGAATTAGCTCGAGCGCTGCGTCCCGTCGGTCGTGACCTGACCCGGCTGTGGCTTCACGTGCAGCTCGTTTTAACACAAAGGTCAGGGTTTTAAAAGCTGCAGAGTCTGTGGTCGGCAATAACCCAGAGGACAGAGTGTTTTATGGATCTGGGATGAAGTGGTAGAGCTCATAAAACGTAGCGTTAATAAAGTCAGAGGACAGTAGTCAGTCGTAAAAATAACGTACAGTGTCATAATCTAAGAATAAACAAATGGAAAAAAGTACAAATAGCATCAGAAACAAACTAAAGCTGCTGTTAATTCAATAATAAAGTGGCTCACAAATAATGACTGTCTATGACCCTTAAAAAATCTCACTTTTTTCAAAATAAAACACGTGGTCCATTTATTCCCAGCAGCTGATAAACTGTTTGATGAAAGCTGTGTTGTTTGCAGCTGCTTCATTAAAATCCTTTCAAACACTTTGGTTCAATCTGATCCGTCCATTTGTTTTAAGAGCTCTGTGATTAAATCAGCCTCTGTTATTCTGCTGCCTCTTGATTTAAAACTGAATGTGCCTAAAGTACTGCATTGATTTTTTACAACGCAAACCCAAAACTGACCCATTTAAAGCCCCTCAGCTCCATTTACAGAAGTATGTTCTAATAGGACTGAAATTAAAAAAGGGAGACAATTAAAGAACAATTAGGGTGTTTTGACTCTAATTGACTACCTGTTTTCTTGTATGTATTCTTTTTCTTATTTGTTTGTCTGTTAAACGGAAATTACCTTTTTTTTTTTTCTCTTGCATTTAGTTTTTCAGTGTAATCTCCTAAAGTTTATTGTAAAAATGAGACCTTAAGACGTGATCTAGTCTTTATAATGAAGGATTTTAATAGATGAGAATGATCAGTCCACAGCAGGATTTTGTCCAATCACAGCTCACTTCAGGTAAAAAGGAGCGCTCCCATTGGTCGACACTGATGTCAACAACGAAGGAACAAGGAAATAAACCAAGGAAATGGGTTATTCTGTTGGAAATACGTCTTATTTTACAGAGAAACAGTTAAAAAAAAAGATAAAAATAGAGAAAGAGCAGCAAATGAAACATGGATAAATGTTGCTTCGATGCAGTGTTTAATGAGATGGAGATAATTATAGGAATTAAAGGAGTTAGACTCACTTCCTTCTTTTTTAATCTGAGCAGTGTCTATGTTTAATGCCTGGAGCTGCTCCTTATGAGTCATTTTAGGAAACCACTATTTAATATTTTAGTGTCACATAATGAGGACTTGAGCCAAAACGCTTGAATAAATAATAATAAAAAAGACTAGAGTCACACACTTCACTCTGTTTCCATCTCAACAATAACACTGGACTTTAAATATAACACTCTATATAACACTCCAGGTTTGATTGAATAAAACCCACGGTCGGCTGAACACGACCGTCACATGGTTCAGAGAAACTCGATTAGCTTCAGTCTGAATGAAACTCTCACAAACTGAACCTAATGTGAGTGATGTAAGAGCAGGTTACATCAGAAAACAAGTCGAAATGTCAGTGATTTTGAAGAAGAAACATTTAGAACTTTATCTTTCAGTTTGTAACAACAGGCAGCCCAAGAGTGAATCAATATAAAAATGACTGAGAAATAAAATGAGAAAGTCTCCAAAGAAGTGTTTGTGATTTGATAACTCCTCAGTTTCCTCGTCTCTAATGTAATCTAATTCTTTAAACACTGTTGTTGTCGATGCTGTCTCATGTTTTTATGCATTTATTGGAGTAATTATTCCTGGTCATTACTGACTTCATTTGAGACAGAGTTAGTCCAGTCTTAGACCAGGTCCAGACTCATGGAGACAGAGTTAGTCCGGTCTTAGACCAGGTCCAGACTCATGGAGACAGAGTTAGTCCGGTCTTAGACCAGGTCCAGACTCATGGAGACAGAGTTAGTCCAGTCTTAGACCAGGTCCAGACTCATGGAGACAGAGTTAGTCCAGTCTAGACCAGGTCCAGACTCACGGAGACAGAGTTAGTCCGGTCTTAGACCAGGTCCAGACTCACGGAGACAGAGTTAGTCCAGTCTTAGACCAGGTCCAGACTCACGGAGACAGAGTTAGTCCAGTCTTAGACCAGGTCCAGACTCACGGAGACAGAGTTAGTCCAGTCTAGACCAGGTCCAGACTCAGGAGACAGAGTTAGTCCGGTCTTAGACCAGGTCCAGACTCACGGAGACAGAGTTAGTCCAGTCTTAGACCAGGTCCAGACTCAGGAGACAGAGTTAGTCCTGGTTGGTCCTGACGTTCGAGACCAAGACAAGACCAAGACCTTCACAAACTTGTCTCAAAACTAAGACCGGTCTTGAGACATCACGACCATCGATGGATTTTAGTGAAGATCCTCTGCATCTTTTATTGATAAAGTTAAGCATCAAACATTTTAAATTCCGACAGAATAAAAGGCTGTGGTCTCTGAGCTGCTCTTGTGGCTGAAGGCTGTGATTCTGACATTAGTTTTTACAGCAGCTGCACTTGTTTCAAATTAAAACAGTTAAAGCTGACGACAATCGCCTCGAGCCAAAACACATTCACTGCTTCAGAGAAAAATATTGGAGAATAAAGGCTTGTCTCATAAAGTAAAAGGAAGCATTTTGGCCGTTCACCGAGAAATAAGTTTGTCATGAGATTTTCTGATGGAATATTAAACTTTATTAAAGATAAATTAGCAGCGGCTCGGACTGAGTTTGGAGCTGCTTTAACAGGTTTTTACAGATACTTTCATAAACTCATAATGTTGCTTTAAGGCAAGGATTTAAACTCTTTTTTTCCAGGTTGCTCTGACGTTACTGGTGGTGTTTTAGAATAGGGCTTCAACTATTGATTACTGCTATAATCGATTAATCTGACTGTTATTTTTCCGATTAACCGATTAATAATCAGACGTTGAAGAGTGTGTAAATGTGTGGTGAGTGTTTTATTTGTTTCTGTTTAAAACTGATGATAATAAACAAAAAATCACATCCATTTTGACTAAATCTGATCCAGATGAAGCCACAGACTGAAGATAGAGACACATTAAGATGGATTTATATTTTTGACTGTTTCTGTGGATTTACTGCTGTGTCTTTAATAAAACCTCTTCTCTCAGAGTCTATCAATACCTTTAGATAGAGATGAATCCATTATTAAATTAGTTATCAATCATCATTAACTGCTGCAGGGTTAGGGAGAGATTTGATTCGTTTTGATTCGTGACTTCATCTTAAAAACCTCAAAATGCAATTTGATTCAATATTTGACGAGATTATTGTGTCAGAATCAGATTTATTGTCTCTTTATTGTTGATTAATTGTCTCATATCACATCATGTATATATAATATATCGCTGTATTAGTTTTTATTAATATTACTGTGACGTCCTAAAACTGAGGAATACCTTTGAGCTGTGATAAAAAACTGCAGCCATTCAACCCATAAACCTTACAATATGTTCTCCATGTGATGTCAACTGCTGTGTACTTTTAGGTTTTATAATTAGGTTTTAAAATGTCAAGCCATTTTTCAGTCTGTGAGCCACTCATCTCCAGCTCCACGAGCCTCTGCTGTCGGCCTTGGATCTGAAAGAGTCTCGACTAAACTCAGAAAAGAACATCGAGCTCGTGTTAAACTCAAACCAAACACTGCTGCTGCTGCATTTATCACAGACACCGTCCTCTCCTCTGGGCTTTCACTGCACTACGCCTTTCACTCCGAGATATTATCACAGAAGAAGAAGAAGAAGAAGAAGAAGAAGAAGAAGAAGAAGAAGCGTTACAGATAGACTTCAAAACCTTCAAAAGCACTGACTCTGAGTGAAGTCGGAGCTGAAGTATTTGGGGATTTGAAAAGAGTTGAAGCTTTAAAAAGAAATAATAAGACTCCTGACTGAAAAGGGAGTTTAAACAGACTCATAATCTTTTCTGGAAATAGTGAGTCATGCAGAAAAAGGCCTTATTAGTTTGCTTCCTTTTACAATTGTTTACTTCTGTGTTAAATCTTTTCATATTTATGTTAGAGATACTGCTGCTGCTGAGAGTAAAGACACTTCAGAAGGACTCTTAAAATGAAGTCAGAACCATTTTGTTGCGAGTGTTTGGGTTTTCTCACCAGGTCAGGAGTCCGGCGGCCACCGCGGACCACGTCACGCAGCACGAGCCCGGCTTCTTCGTGTCCTCCTCGTCCTCGTCTTTGTGGCAGCAGCACAAACAGCTCAGATACACGGCCAAACACAAGAGGTTCAGGCCCAGCCCCGCGGCCGCCACGCAGCCCAGGAAGATCAGAGACTGGAGACGAGGGACACGAGAGACAATATAATGAGGACAAATCAGACCCTTCACTGTGCAGTTGTCTTCATTGTCACATTTCCTGAAACTTTTATAACCTCTAAAACTATTTCTAAAACTGAAACTCAATAAACAAAACCTTCTCGATCGAAGCTAACGCTGTTTTCAAATGAAACATTCTGTCGTCAAAATAAACAGAACCAAAAACTAAACACAGCTGTCAGAATATCATCAGAAACAAAATGAGAAAACAGAGTCGAGCTCAACAAAACAAACTGAAAATAAACACAGATCTACAACAGATGCAGCTTCATGTTTTTACATAAATAAAGTCAAAACCCTTCCTCAAACCTGGAGAGTTTACAGTGTTCTCTGCAGTAAATCCTTAAGTCTTTGGTGAAAATATCGTTAGATGTTTGTTACTTTAAAGGTTTCTGTTTAGTTTCACACTATTCATGAAGATAAACTCAAATATTAATAACGTCTCTTTGATAATAATGATCTGGCTCCTCTCACTTTACTCTAAATTAGCTCTGGTTCGGTCCTGATTTAGTTTTATTCCTGAAGCTAACGTCTCTGGACAGAATCATCATCTGCTGCGTCTCCATCTGTGTTTTCTTGTGTCTTTTTGGGACCATCTGCTCAGACGACTAAGTCACTGCTGAACTGAAA
Source organism: Rhyacichthys aspro (assembly GCA_036850595.1). Lineage (NCBI taxonomy): Eukaryota > Metazoa > Chordata > Actinopteri > Gobiiformes > Rhyacichthyidae > Rhyacichthys > Rhyacichthys aspro. The sequence goes on along the minus strand of JAWCTZ010001185.1, from coordinate 6,730 downwards.
CTGAAGGAACTGAAACCCAAATACGTCTTTAATATTCACGTATCCTCCTCATGAATATGCTCATTTATTTATAAATAACAGAAGTCTCTCCTGCTCCATCTGTTTGGGTTCAGAGCCAGGTTTTGGTTCAGTTTCAGAAGAAGACCACACATCTGCTCAAGAAAAGCAGATAAAAACAGAAGAAGATGAAGGTGTCGAGGGAAGAAAAGACTGAGAGCAGTTTGAGAAGAAGACGTTAAATCCTGAAGCAGAGATTTAGACGAGTTTACGAGACGTTCAGTGTAAAAAAAGAGGCTTGAATAGAGACATTAATGCACTAAGAGACTAATGTATAAATATATATAAATATTAACTGATGACAGGAAATAAATAAAGTGATGGGTGACAGTAAACTGACCAAAGTGTGTCTTTAAATGTTTTAGTTGTTTTCTAGTGAATTAACAGAATTGTAATATTCAGTAATCACAGTAGACCTGGTTTAGACCTGGTTTAGACCTGGTTTAGACCTGGTTTAGTTCTGGTTTAGTCCTGGTTTAGTCCTGGATTAGTCCTGGTTTAGTCCTGGTTTAGTCCTGGTTTAGTCCTGGTTTAGTCCTGGTTTAGTCCTGGTTTAGTTCTGGTTTAGTCCTGAATTAGTCCTGGTTTAGTCCTGGATTAGTCCTGGTTTAGACCTGGTTTAGACCTGGTCTAGTCCTGGTCTAGTCCTGGTTTAGTCCTGGTTTAGTCCTGGTCTAGTCCTGGTCTAGTCCTGGTCTAGTCCTGGTTTAGTTCTGGTCTAGTCCTGGTTTAGTCCTGGTTTAGTTCTGGTCTAGTCCTGGTCTAGTCCTGGTCTAGTCCTGGTTTAGTCCTGGTCTAGTCCTGGTTTAGTCCTGGTCTAGTCCTGGTCTAGTCCTGGTTTAGTTCTGGTCTAGTCCTGGTCTAGTCCTGGTTTAGTTCTGGTCTAGTCCTGGTCTAGTCCTGGTCTAGTCCAGGTCTAGTCCTGGTCTAGTCCTGGTTTAGTCCTGGTTTAGTCCTGGTTTAATCCTGGTTTAGTCCTGGTTTAGATCTGGTTTAGTCCTGGTCTAGTCCTGGTTTAGTTTGTTCCATTCACATAAACCTGGTGTAACTAAAGTAAACAGTGAATAGGTTCTTATTTTGGTAACTTTGGGGTAGAATCAGGAGAATGTGTTGAGTTTATTGTTAGACTCAGAGTAAAGACTCAGAGTAAAGACTGAGACGGAGGAAAGAAAGAGGAAAGGGACTGAGTTCTCTTGGTTTATTTGAATTATCTCCATGTGACAGGCCCGAGTCTCGTGATTCTTCTGCAGCCGAGTGTTTTCAGACCTGAGACTGGAGCAGGAGCCACAAACACTGGAGAAAACTCCAGATATGAACTCTCACAGCTCTTTCTGCTGCAGATAACACACCTGCCTCGTGTCCCACTTCTACAATGCGCCTCTCGTGTCTAAAGATAAACCGAGAAAATAGCTTTTCTTTGTAAAAGCCGCTCTTCTTCAGGTGGAACAATAATGGCTGCTAAATAATGGAGAGTCCGTCCGGGCAAAAGGCGACAGGACGCTCCTCGAGCAGCGCCAGCCTCTTTTAGATCTGAGACAACGTTTATCTTTCACTGACAACTCTCTCTTTTTGGTTAAATTAAACTGACCACAGACTGTTGCCTCAATTATGTTTAAAAGGGTTTCCATTAAAGAGCTCTCGACGTGTGAACACCGAGGAGCACTTATGTTTTCAATTGTCTTTAAAAAAAACACAAGAGCAAAAAAATAAAGACTTTGCAAAAAGACAACGTTGAAATATGGAAGAAAGTCAGTGCATTTCAGAAGAAAAATACTCCTTAATGTGGAGTGTTTAGTTTATGTGATGAAAACACTGTAGTTCCTCACGTTATCTTTTCTAACTACGGTAGCCCTGCAGGGACATAGGCTGGAGACCAACACAGAAGTAAGAGTAGCTTCAAGACTGGCTCAGTATCATTGTCATTATCTCATATTACATTTCATTCACATAATTCACATTCACATAATCATTCATCTAAAAAGGGCTTTATCTCTCTTTCTTGTTTTGAAAATGTTTAAACCCAAATAGTTTATTGTAAAATCAATCACTTGTAAAAACAGAGAAACAGCTGAAAAAAGAAAAGCATCAACAGAGAAAAGGGAGACAACGTAAAACACAGATAAATACTGTCAATTCAATCACGTAATGTTTAACGAGGAGGAGATAATTGTCGTCCTGACGCTGAAGTCACAGCTAAGCTAACGCTAAACTCTAAACTTCAGTTTGGTCAAATGGATTAGTATTTTGTGGTTTTATTTTTTAATAAAAGAGAAGCAGGAGAGGTCTCTAGACTGATTTTGGAGGAGAGTCTGAGACAAAAAAAGAACATCAGTGACTGGAGCTTTAATAATACGAAGACTTTGAAAATATAGAGCTGTAAATGTCTGAGAAAAGCACAGATCGATCATTTGTCCTTTAAAACAATTGAGAGAACACCGGCAGAAAGGTAATCTTTAAGTAAAAAAAATACCACTGGGATGAATCAGTGAACGAGAGTTTATTGGAAGGTGTTTTCAGTAAAGACAGAGCTGTTCTTTCCTCTAACAGCTCCACAGAGTCTGTCCTGAGGCTGCAGCCATTTCACAAAACACAGGACAAACCCAGCCTCGAACACGAGTAATGGAGGCGTTTAAAGAAGTTAACTCTGAGACAAAAGCACTGTTTTCCACAAAGAACTGCATTTGAAGCTGTCTATTACTTTAAAACGCTCTCGGTGGAATTGAAAAACAACAATTTCCTTGTGACTTTAGGTTTAGTGGACTTTATATTCTTCAGTTTGTGAGAGAGAAGCACAGAATACAGGATGAAATTGAGACAAATTGTAAAATAAGTCCAAGACAAATGGTCCTAGTCGTATACAATAAAGAATAATGGACCAATAGACGTCTCCAGACTGGGTTTTGGAGCCAGAAGTGATGCCCATATTTGGAAAAAGGTGAGTTTGGAAAGTGTGGAGAGTTAGCTGTAGCCTGTGTTAGTTTAATTCTGTAATTTTAGTCCAAATACTGATGTTTATGCAGCTTTTGTGATGTTTTCTTCTTCAGATCATGGGAACTAATGTTTTTATGTGTTTGTTTTATGCAAATGATCCATGTGCTTTTAGGTTTTTAGTTTCATTAATACAATTTTTGTGTTGTTTAAAGAAATTCCCACCAATTTCACTGAAAGTAGCGTTTATTTATGGTGTTATTTCAAAAGGAAACCAACGGAAGTCAACCTTTGTGGAGCCAGCCCTCACTTCTATGAGATTTCCTCGTTCCCTTGGTCCATTATTTATATTTTCCATCACTAGTGCATTCCAGAAACAAGCAGAATATCATCTTACTTTTATAAAAATAGCCGTGGCTCGTCTGCAGTGAAGGCTCTAAACAAAGGAACAGACTTGGCTCGAAACACATTTAGGACAAAGGCTGCCACATAATGAGGCAGTAACAGCCTCGGGGCCTCGCTCCGTCATTTACCGTCCCCCAAGTGCCATCAAAGCTCCACCGAGGGGCAGCGCAGATGGGACGAGGGGGCGACACACCAGGAAATACACCAGAAAGAGTCGAGAGACGTGTTGGAGAAGAGGCCGCAGTGGGATGACTGAAGAGTGGATGTAAAAACACAGAGAAATATAACTAAAAAAGGAAAATCAATATTAAGTTGGATCTGTGCAGCTTTAGGTTTGATTCAAGCTGCTTTTGGAATTTAAAACAGAAAGAAAAGGAGGGAGGAACAGTGAGGTTTAATGGTGAGAGTCTGCATCTGTTCCAGCTTTAAATGAAGTTTCTGACTAAAGTTCAGGTCTGAAATGAGTCTGGGTTTAGTCCTGGTTCAACCCGAGTGTAGTTATAGGTTTAGTTCTAGAGATTTAACAGAAAAACATGGTCTTCCTGCACAACACTAACAATACTTTACTTTTTGATCCTTCACAGATCTTCCACAGGTCAAAAACACCACTTTACTACATCAAATATAACTTCATTACCTCTGACTTAAAGAGATCATGTACTTGTACTTAAAATCATTCCCTACATTTCTCTATGTTTCTCTTTTTTGAGCTGTTTCTCTGTAAAATAAGACATATTTCAACAGAATAACACATTTCCTTGGTTTATTTCCTTGTTCCTTCGTTGTTGACATCAGTGTCGACCAATGGGAGCGCTCCTTTTTACCTGAAGTGAGCTGTGATTGGACAAAATCCTGCTGTGGACTGATCATTCTCATCTATTAAAATCCTTCATTATAAAGACTAGATCACGTCTTAAGGTCTCATTTTTACAATAAACTTTAGGAGATTACACTGAAAAACTAAATGAAACAGTAAAATAAATCAGGTGATGCACTTGGACTAGGATCATGGTTCTTATGATAATGGGACGTTTTTCTCATTATATCTTTTAATTTCAGGCTTAAATTGTATCTTCTCACGCCACAGTTTGAGAAACAACAGTCTTTAGGCTCGTAAACTTAAAACTCACATAAAATAACGTAAAAAAGCTCATAGATTCTCATCTGAAGACACGATGACCCGGAGTTGGCCCTGTTCTCCTTCAGTCTCAGCGCGGCATGTTTCATTTTTAAAACCTGACCTGGAAAAGGCTCTGCAGCAAAACCAACTAAAAACCCTCCCAGAGTCAGAGAGAGTTGGTCGGAAACAGATGAACAACACACGTGACTTTACACACTTTACACACACTTTACACACATTACACACTTTACACACATTACACACTTTACACACATTACACACTTTACACACTTTACACATGAATGTTTCAAACACAAGCAGCAGCTGTAATTAAAACATGTCCATCTGCTGCAGAACATCAGGACCAGAGGAATCCTGAGGCTGGAGGTTTGAGAAGAACGACGGCAGGTGGAGGACGGGTGGAGGACAGGTGGAGGACGGGTGGAGGACGGGTGGAGGACGGGTGGAGGACGGGTGGAGGACAGAGACAGGGTTAAACTAGAGTCAGAAGAAACAACAGGACGCAAAAGAAATACTGAGACTTTCTGATGAGACCAGAACAAACAAGGCTCAAATTCACTGTTTATGGCCCCAACAGCAGCAGCCTTATACAACAGCTGTTCAAATCTGTCTAAAACCTGTTCAAATCCATCTAAAACCTGTTCAAATCCGTCTAAAACCTGCTCAAATCCATCTAAAACCTGTTCAAATCCGTCTAAAACCTGTTCAAATCCGTCTAAAACCTGTTCAAATCTGTCTAAAACCTGTTCAAATCCGTCTAAAGCCTGTTCAAATCTATCTAAAACCTGTCCGAATCCAACTAAAACCTGCTCAAATCCATGTAAAACCTGCTCAAATCCATCTAAAACCTGTTCAGATCCATCTGAAACCTGTTCAGATCTGTCTCAAACTTGTTCAAATCCATGTAAAACCTGCTCAAATCCATCTAAAACCTGTTCAAATCTATCTAAAACATGTTCAGATCCATCTGAAACCTGTTCAAATCCAACTGAAACCTGCTCAAATCCGTCTAAAACCTGTTCAAATCCATCTAAAACCTGTTCAAATCCAACTTAAACCTGTTCAAATCCATCTAAAACATGTTCAGATCCAACTAAAACCTTAAAATCCAACTGAAACCTGCTCAAATCCATCTAAAACCTGTTCAAATCCATCTGAAACCTGTTCAAATCCAACTGAAACCTGCTCAAATCCGTCTAAAACCAGTTCGAATCCATCTAAAACCTGTTCAAATCTATGTAAAACCTGTCCAAATCCACCTAAAACCTGTTCAAATCCATCTAGACCATGTTCTTGTGGAATCAGAACACCATCAGAAGCCTGTGGGTCCTAGCGTGGCTCTTTGTGTAAACCTGTGTTCGGCCCTGTCCCAGTCTCTCTCTGTGCGATCGGAGCACCAGCTCCTCTTTATCTCGGGCCGGTCCGGGGTCAGCGCCCGAGGGTCACAGCGTTTCCAGCAGACTGCGCTCGGCTCGACCCGGAACACTGCCAGAAACGTTCATCCACATTCACACACTTCTTATTTTTTCATTTCTATTCATCGTTCCTGTCGACATTACTGGGATGAACCTGATTTAGAAAAGCTGGATGAAGCTTTTCCCCGAGACTCTGCGTGAACCGTCCCTTCCCTCGGGGTTTAAGGAGGGGTCGGGGGAGACAGAGGTCGAGTTCGTGATAAAAACCCCCACCACAAAAGAAAACCCAACCCCTCCACGACCGAGCGAGTCTCATTGTTGTCGGCGCCGAAGGGAAACCAGGCTCGTCCCACTTCAGCAGCGACGGCACGTGGCTTTATGAGAACACAGCTTCAGGACAGAGTTTCACGGAGCTCATTTTACAGGAATATCAGCTAAAAACATCATGCAACGACATATTTTGTGTCCAAAAACTAAACTAAATAAAAAATGTATCGACACTTTCGAATAAAAATAAAAACAAACAGAGACTAAATCCAATGAAAAGGAGTCGAGAAGAGATCAATCAGACTCAGGTTTTTGAGTTGTTAAACCTTTTCTACAGATTATTTCACAGGATTCAGTTAAAATGTTTATTATTGAAGGAACGCAGACATCTCACTCTCATTTTATTATTATTGAGATAAAAGCTCTTTTATTTAAATCATTTTAAATAAAGGTACATTTGTGTTTGGTTAGTTAGGTTAGTAGTAGTTTCATTTCATTCAGAGTGAAATTATTACTG
>JAWCTZ010001184.1:0-23024 GCA_036850595.1 Rhyacichthys aspro | reverse complement strand
TCAGTTGTGTTGCTGGTGAGGCTAACTGACTCACTGAACTGGACAGTGTAAAGGTCTTGGCAGAAAAAGAAAATGGACAAATCTCAATCTCTCTGTACAATGAACTTTGGAATGGAAAGCTTTAAACCGAGTCACTCTTATATCGCTTTTTGGCTGTCAGGCTGTGGAAAAGCTATTTCTTGAATAGTTGAGAACTTGAACCAACTACCCCACAGCTGTTGCACTAGGTAACACTAGCAATGGCTTGCTTAACTTGGCAGAACCAGATAACTAGCTCTTCTGGGAAGCTCCAATGGCAATGTATGAGGACCAAGTTTGTCCTTGGTATATTCCAGTCTCCAAGACAACAAACAGATCCTCGTTGCCAGTAAGTTCCTTTTCCCTCCCACTCTCAGGGAACACTAAGACGAGGCAAGGAGGAATAGTGTCGCGCAGAGAATGGAAAGACGATCTCTCTCCCATCATCGAGTTTTTCCCACATACCGGGCTTCAGTGGGAGGACTGGGCCATTACACTCCTCTGCCAAGTGTTTTGTTTGGATCCATTATTGCATCTCAGTTTTCCCAAAGCTGTTTAATTGTTGGAGAGCAATGAGGCGTGATTACACAGAGTTCAACAAAGACACGAATGGAGAATTATTTTTGAGGTTTTCAGCAGGTACTATAGAAATCTTCAGGCTGTTCCACATGAGTGATGCGCAGAAGCACAAGCTAATGGAGCTGCATTGTTCAGTTCTTAATGACCAGACCTCAATGCAGCAAGGACCATTTGCCCCCAAGCAAGAACATTCTGCATTACCATACTGAATCTTTTTTATGTGTGGCTTTGTTATTCAACTGTTTTAAGTTAGAACCCCAAAAGTGCAAAATCTTATTAGGAATCCTGAGTTGAATTTCATTTGTTTCAAGTTGTTGCACATTTTAGCTGCAGTAAAACATAACATTTACATTATACAGCCATGTTTTGGCTACACTCCTGAATTACCAATTGTAGTCTGTGCAGCTACTGTGTTTTTAGACCTAAATATGCACTTTGCCATTTATTCTTGTTTTGCCAGCTTTTGCATCAGCGTTAATTGCTTTTCTGTATTATTTTACGTTTTCATGTTTCTCAGGTGACTTACTTTGAAGGAGTGTTAATTTGACTTTGGCATTTGGAGGTTATTTCTAAACTTTCTTAAAAAGTATTCACTGATGAGGCATTTGTCTTTCCCTGTGGTACATCTGGCAGACTAGAACTTAATGTCACAACTACAGAGGTTGAGAGTTTGGACATTGTAATGCAAAAGTAAGTTGTAGCTACAGTCTAGGCAAGTGATGTTAATGGTCTGTGCAGAATTGTAGGGAAAAAAAAAAACATAGTGAAACAAATTGTCTGGATTAAACCCCGACAGTAACTAATTGTATTATGATTACTCTTATGTTTTAATAGTTTTGACAGGATGGCTTACACAATCTAACCAGAACTAAGAAAAAACATTTGACTCAAATTACTTTCCTGGCTATGCCCAGACTTGCTACCACACGTTCATATATTCAGTTAGTTAGTCAGTCAGTCATCTTTAGGGGTGACTATAGTCTGTCCCAGCAGCTTTGGGCTTTAGGCAGGGCTCCACTGGTTAATGCTCAGTTAGTTGCAGGGCTGAACCCAGCATTTTAAGAAGATTACATTTGAGACTTCTGATTTTAGTCTGAAACTGCCCGAACTGTATTGTAGATAAATAAGGAGAAACTGTCACTCGTTGCCTGACCAGCAAAACCATTTTACTTTCATGGCAAGTGGGTCTGGAACCCCTCCCATTGACCAGGACTTTCATCCAATTCAATACAACCTTTATGTATTGCTGTGATTTTCTGATTTGGTGTATGTTTTTCAAATTTCAAACACTGTTACGGGCCCCTACATTCGGACTATTTGTATTTCATTTGTTCCGCATGTGGTAAATCGAACTCAAACAGAAAGGGCCAGACTAATTCTCTGCAGAGAATAGAAATGGACTTAGAACAGTTACGTCACTGGAGTTCACTTTTTTTTTTTTCATTGTTGGAACAAAACATTAAAGTAACCTTGACAACCAATAAATCATAACTGCAATGTAAAATTCAACCTTATTGATGCTACTGTGGACATGAACATGGCATTATTTTGTTTTAATTCCACAGGACGGCATGAACAAAATCCGTGAAAGCTTTGTGTTTCATACGTAATGCCAAATGCAATACTAATGACGTCATGTTTTATAGTGTTAAAGGTAGAAAGTGTGGACATGCAGCAGTGCCTCTGTCCATATCCTTGCTCAAAGCATCAGCCGGGGCGCATTATGAGCCGTGCTGTGGAGACTTGTTTGTGCGCGGCACTTCTTTAGGCTCAGGTCTGAGGGTGGCACACTTCAGAGGCCAGATGGAAAAATATGCCAGGCAAATAGAGCAGAAATTCCATTGTTGTGGGTAATGACTTTCCACTGGACTCATGCTGAGAATATAAAAGAACCCCCCCCCCACCTCCCCACACCCCCAGCCACCAACCCTGAGGTACCTCTTTTCTCCTCCTGTCCTCTACAAACACATACAAATAACCCGAGCGCTGCAAAGAAGCCTATTGGAGCACACATAACATCAAATGTATGCTTTCTCTATATAGCCCCTAAATATAGCCTTTGTGGTGTAATTAGCAGGTGCTTTTCCATCGGGGGGTGACATTAGGGCCTCTTATTATCATGTTATACCCAAGGCGCACTTGTCCGAGCGGGGAAACACTTACAGTGATTATGATGCCTGTGCAATATTTCCATGCAGACTTAATTAGGACTCGAGCCACAGAGACCGTCCATCGGTGGTTTGAGCGACTCCCACACCTGGTGATGGTTTGTAGGAATGAACACTCCACAGACACACCGCAAAACTGAATAGAACAGCGAAAGGTCAGTGCAATGTGTTCCTCAAATGGAAAATAGTCAAAAATGATGATAAACAAGGCAGAAGTCATCTAAAAGTACTGTTTCTGATGTTCAATTAACGCAGCAGTAAATTGGGGTCCTTTAAAGTAGCATATTGTTGCTTTAGAATAGATTACTTATAACCCTTGCATCGTGGGGCTGAATCATTAAAGGTCCCATATTATGCTAAATCGACTTTTCTGAGCTTTTAACCATGTTCTAACGTTGTTTCTACCTCAAACACATACCCAAAGTTGTGTTTTGTTTCATTCGCGCATGTTTAAGTAATTTATTTAGTTTGAGTTACAGTCCCTAAAACGAGCTGTTTCACGCAATGACGTCAATAAGTGAAATAAACCACTCCTCTCCAGGAAGTGCTCCTCCACACTCCTCCTGCCCCTCTCTCCTGCACTGTCAACAAGTGCCGTGCTCTGCAGCTCAGACACAGAGAAGCATTGCTGCTACTGTGTTAGCTTACTTACCGTCAGCAACATTCGGCTGTGGGAGTTTTACTGCGTTGTTTTCTCTCCCAAAAAAGAATTAACATGTAAGAAGTGGTTGGAGTTTATTATTCGAAACTCCCAGGGTAAAGTAGCCAAACAGGTTTTTGTCTGTAACCAACACTTCACTGAAGACTGCTTCAAAACCTCATGGTCCAAAATTTTAAAAAAGGGTGCTAATCCCACTATAAAAGACACCGAAGAGGAGCCCAGAGCAGTAAGTACTACTATATTGCTAATGATAATTTCGAGTAGAGTTTTGTATAGTTTCGAGTTTTGTATAGCTTATGTTTAAAGATAATATCTTTGTTTTCATTCTTTATAAAACGCAAAACTGCTGCTCATGTTGCTAAAGCACATTTTGATAATTAGCGGCTGTTACCTTTTCACGGCAAAAACAACGAGGTGTGAAAAGTGTCTGTAGGTTGTAGTCACATTGTCTAGTTGATTAGACCGTCGTCTTACTGTTGTTATGCTAACAGTGTGTGTGAATAGGGTTAGATGTGTTTGACCCTCGTTTCTTATCACGCTCTTAGGTTAGACAATGACAACTGAGTATCTGTTGTATTTTCCAGAGCACTTCTCAAGAATCATCCAGCTCCACAGAACATACATTTTACCAACCAGAAGCAGCAGTAAATGTACAGGCAACCTCTGCATTGGTGCTAACTAGATCTGTGGCTACACAGTTATCTGCAAGCAGTCTGAGGTTACACCACTTCAGAAGTAAAGGTAAACAATCCAACAAAAACCCAGATCATATGAATTATACAAAAAATGAACAACAACATAAGAGTACACACAAAAATGTAGGTCTTTGGTGTGTTTTTAGTCATGCATTTCATCAGGCATCCATACAGCATTAGAGCTACAAGTACTCAATACTTTATCAGATTAGAAGTATGTTATTTTACAACAATTCAATGAAGAAAGAAATAGCACTGTCTGTTAGATCAGAACAGCTTGTACACAAGATGAATACATGTCCCCAGTACGAAGCCAGTTTCCCAGTACCTTTTTTAATTCATTTTGCATATAGTGTATGTACATTCTTTACAAATTACAACAAACAGCCTGATATAACCTGATGTGCCTCTTCCAGACTTGGTGAAGAGCAGGAGACAGAAATGTTCAATGTTACATACTAATGTATGTTTTTCATGTTGATTTAGCTCACTTAATCATCTTTAAATGTGACACACTGCTGTTGTTCTATCACAGGTGTCCAAGCAGCTGTTGCCACTACAAATAGGAGCACACAGGAGGGAATGACCACTCTGATGCTTGCTCCGAGAAATCCCCAGCACCAGCTCACAAAACTCCTGCATGCAACAAACCTGAGTCGCCTGGAAGAAGAGACAAAGATGTTTGGCGATATGCTCCTTAGCAAAACCTAAATAATTTGTATTTATGTGGATTTTATAATAAAAAATGTATGATTGGAATTACACCAGTCTTTTAAATTAGCACTTACTCTTCTTCTGTTCTTCTTTTAACTGGTCCATAGTCTGTACGATAAATGTTATTTATATTTTGAAGAGTATATATGTTCAAGCAGTTGGCCTCCAGGCCAGGATGTGCTGTAATACACGGAGGAGGAGCAAGAAGCTGATTTATTTGCCTTAAAACCTAAAAATGAAAAATGATGATCAGTATTTACAGTAATGTAAAGCTGCATTTACATTTACAAAACTAATTACATGTAGTTTTCATTTTACTACAAGGTTGCAGGAATGCTATCATTCATAGCATTTTATTATAACATCAGCAGTCTTGTGCTGTAAGCCTGTAAGTATGGGTGTGCACCATAGTCTATTTGAAAACAACATAACGTGGTAAGACAGGCATAATAGTTGAAACTTTATTACACAAATATTACTGCATAGCTCTACATATTGCTAGGCTACTTTATTATAGTTCTTTCAATACACTGCACACCAGCTCCTTAGGAGTCTCCAGGCAGCATACATTCTCAACTTCAGTAGGCATTGTACGGTCATTTCCACATGTGCACCGATAAACAGAAGCAGTTAACACGCGCTATGCTACGGGCTACACCATAGAAACATACACAATAAATAGTTTCTCATTTACCAAGCAGAAACGTCTTGTAGAAGCCTTCGAGGTCTTTGTGTTTGCTCATGTTCTTCGAACTCAGAGTCAGACTCTGGGTCGAAGATATACGGCTCATTTACTCTCAAAGCCATTGCTGAAAAAGTTATTACTACGATGTACCGTGTTTACTTCAGTCTGTTTCCAGCGGCGTACGTAGAGGTAACGTGACGTCAGACAGGAAGTGGGCGGAGCCAACACGGAAGAGCTGAGCCTTAAAGTGACAGCCCCAAATCAGACCGTTCACTTTGGACTCATGATGAGAGCTCATTCAGACCGCTTGTATAAGATACTTATTGAGTGTTTCATGTTGCAGAACGTGATATGGTAACCTAAATGTATCCAAAATACACTGTATAAAGTTCAAAATAGCATAATATGGGACCTTTAAATAACCCAGAATCAAAAGGCTGTTTATTTTTAATAGATGCAATGAAAAAAGCGGGATATTATGTTTACAGTGTCATCGTTTTGTTCAACCAGAGATACAAACAAGTTATTTCATAAGGTGAAAATTGTCATGGACATTTTCTTGTTAATAATACATATAAAGAAATATGTACCTCTTTCTTAGTAAATAAACAGGGTCATTTTTTTCCTTTAATCCACATCAACGTTAAAGCAAAAAACAAAACGCTCACAAATATTCGTCAAAGAATATGATCTGGGTTAGTAGTTGTAGTAGTATTATTTAGTAGTAGTATTTCCATGAATGGATACAAACATATAGGATTTTTGCTCCTTTTGCTCAGGTATACATGTTTGAGTTAATGTAATCTAGTGCCTTTTTTCACAAACTTTAACGTCAGACAACAAACTATACATAAAAACTAAGTGGTGCATAATGTCAGTTCTATGTCTCAGTTCAATGTTTTCACTGGAAGCATCATGGAGCATGACTTTGGTGGTTATCATGCATTTCCAGTTTCGGAAACATAACCTGATGTGAATGACTCTTTTGTTAAACACTGAACACACTAAAGAGAAAAACACTTTATTGCAACACTGAAACCATTAAAACAGACACAAATGGAATAGAAACGTTGTTAATGCAGAGAGAAACTTTTATTTTAACTGTTTAAGCTTTATTCTCCCTCCATAAACTCTGCACCCCTGCTTTCCTTTTAATACTGTGCTCATAAAACAGACATTTTGAGTTTCTTAACTTCGTACTATGTTGTTCTATTAAAATTTGCTAGCTTTTTCTGCTTTGTGCTGCTCACGAGGCATCTGTAAAAATTCTTAAGGTTTACAAGTTTGTGTGTGGTTTAGAGACATTCTTCCCACTCTCAAATTTCAAAAGTGTCCTTTAAGATTATAAAGAAACACATTCAGTGACTCCTTAAAACAAACATATACAAAACAAAATGACATTGCATGACCTTGTAGTAATAACTTAGCATTGCACTAATCTATCTTTGAATCAGTGCTGGTTATACTAATATTTAATGATCTAACAGACACACATTTACTTAACTGGAGAATTTCAGAAGAATTATTCATGTGAGTATAAGGAAACAGCACCATACACACATGCTTTAGCTCCACATAATTCAGTTCTGTGGACCAGAGGCTTCCTGACCTGGTTTCCTATGATGGTAAAGTAACAGCACCAGAGGCAAAGAGGGAAGAGGCTGTCATTACATAGGTTTGGGTGTTTCTTTTGATTTGGTAGAAATAGGTTCTGCATTAATGGAGTCATTGTGAGGCTCGTCTCCTGCTTCAAAGAAGGAAAAACAAAGGCTGGAGAATGATGGCCGCGAGGTGTGTTTTCATATAGGCTCTGTGTGATGGCCATACATTGCTGTACAGAGCCACGCGTGTGATAATGAAGTTTCCATTTTACTGTTCCTTTGTTATTCTTCTGCTTTTTTCTAATTCAATTCATTCAGGTGATGATAACGTATGGAAAATATGGAAAATTACATATTGTGCCGGAGGTGTCACCAGAACATATCACTGTTAGGAATAATTCAAAACCATTGCCATATTCTACTTTTGATATCCAGTATACAGACTGATGTATGACTTGTAACCAGTCTTTTTGTGATTGTTGTTGCCTCATGTCCAGTCCCTAGATTTTTGTAAAAAAGTACAATTCTTGCTGCTCAGCACTGCCAACTTATCCTTCTCATCAAGGTAAATCTGTCTTTTCCCTGCACTTCCAAGCTCTACATCTTGTCCCATGTAATGATTCAGAAATGTGAGGAACACAGCTGAAGGCTAAGAGCTGACTCTGTGTATCCACAGCTAGCCCATGGTCCAGACTGGTAGTCATTTAATTCCAAATGTGGTACATTGAACAAAGACAAAAAATCGTAGGTCTCATCATTGCAAAAGAGTTGTGGAAAGCATGAGAATGAAATTAAATACTGCTTGAAAAAAAAAAGCTTGCAGCCATGATTATGTAGGTATGTTTTGTTCTGAATTTATTCTTATGTTTCCAGAACAAAAACTTTTGATGACTAAGTAAGCACATTGGTGGTCAACTACAATGTCAGGACTGAAACTACAGTGTGATGGCAAAGTGCCTTTTTTTTTTTTTTTTACAATAAACATTGTAATGAGAACATTCCCTTGCATTATGTACATATAAGGTTCATTTGATCTGATTATTGTGAGCAAGAATACTGAGGGATGAATACAGTAGGTCAGGAGGGTGTCAAAGCACTCTTGTTATTTTGTTGTCAGTCCCTGTAACAGTGTGTGTGTTTGTGAGAGTGAATGGGTGAATGGAGGCATATTGTAAGTTGCTTTGAAAGCCACCATTGGCAGTAAAATGATATCGAAAATTCAACCATTTGGTAGCAAAAGGAAGGACAGTCAGACTCCTCACAGAGAGGCCACTGTTGACTGACACTGGGCTCAGACCCATGATATTTTTGCCAACCACTCTGCCATCATGCGCTCCAAAGTTGTTTACTGTTTACAAAGATTATATGGACTTTTATAGACAATTTACTTTAACTGTAATTGGAGGATTTGTGGGAACAGACGAGGAGACGATAATCAAGCTGAAACGAGGGCTACAGTCACAGGTGCTGCTCTCTCAAATGCAGTGACAAGGGCTAGCCATGCTAACTGTATTGATTAGTTTCTGTGCCACACAATCAGCAGCCCCATGCACTGTTGGAATGAAGCACATCTGCATCCACTTGTCAGCTCTGCAACATGGTCAACTAATCATCATCACAGCCATTCAAAATTCTGGGAGAGTGCTTTGATTACTGTGGAAACTGGGGATTGAATTTAAGCTATTCTACCAAGTTTGGAAGTTTGATGAGTGTGTATTAGAAGTAACTTTTTGAGATGCACTTGTTGTTTATGAGCTGCCAGTGTAGATTTGAACTTTGAGATTGTGAGGGAATGCTGAGGGCCATTGAAATAAAGTCTCATTCTTCTTTCGTTTACTCGGGACTTAATGCACCACACTTCAAATAAGAAATTGCAACGTTAACTTTTTGATTGCTTTGCACCCTCTCCGTCCTGCTCCCTGTGGAACTCAAGAGACAGTAAACACTACAGTTAGTGGAATCTGTTCCTGTTACAAAAGATGTAGAAAGCATGACTACTATTGAGCCCCATTCAAACATTTCACAAAAGATCATTTTTCACTATAATCATTCTGATGAACGTGTTTTGTTTTCTGTGAAACTAGAGGGTCTTTATTAAAAAAGTATAATACAAAGTACAATGGCTGTAACTGCGGTAAGACTGTGGGGATGGTCGGTTACCACAAAAAACAATATAATTTGTCATTTGAGTTCAGTATTCTACAACAATTTATAATATCTAGTATGAAAGATGAATAAAAAGTGATTCCGTCATACACATCTTATTAATATTTATACCCATAACTTAAATTAAAATGTATCTTAATAATATTCCAACATGTCAACTCAATAAAACATTTTTCAAACTTCAAAAATATTTGCATGTTTTATTTATTTATAGAGGTGAAACTCTATAAATAGTTGACATAGTTGAATAGTTGAAACTTGAAGTAACTGTATTATGTCAGAACACTTCACTGCTGTTGAGTATTTCAATGAAGATATCAGTAGCATGTACAAATATCCTTGCAGAGTAGGCAGAAATCACCATGCTTCAAATAGTAAAGATAACAGTTTTTGTGACGCAGATCTAATAATTACATTTTTGCATACCATCGATGCATGTAAAGGCACCAGCTTTAGTCATAATGATGAAAAACAAAGTCAGGCAGTACTTTAGCCACCTTTATTTTGTACAAGTTAATTCAATTTATGTATATACTCTGGGGGGATACTGTTGCAGATGTCCAGCCCACTGTTAGATGTTCCAGTCACCCCCAGTTTCTCTCACTCAGTTGACTGAATTGTTCTTGCTGATATTATTAAGGACTAAATTAATTTTCATTCATTTATTCATGTGAATTCTTATTCTTTATGAATTCTTTATTACTATATCTGTCCTGGATACATCTATTGCATGTCCTGTCTGTCCTGGGAGTGGGAGTTTTTCCTTACTCTGATAGAAGGTCTAAGGACAGGGGTAAAGCCGTCATTGCCTTCACGTCACACTTCTGCCCTATAATATTCTACACCAGTTTTAAACCCGCTTTTTACTGCAGCTGCAGACACCCAAATGTCATTTCAACCGGTTTTACTGAATCACTGCTGCTAGTAACAAGTCAAAACTCTGGTATTATAACCAGAGGGCTGACCTTTTAAAATTCATGCAAGCCGCCTGTTCCCTTCATTGCAAAGTCTTTCTGTGCAAATTGCAGACAGCACCAATGGAAGGAGGGGACCACATGAGACAGAGGATCTCTTATGTGTCTCTGGGAACGGACAACAGGGGTGTAATGAGGCTCCTGATAGACATCTAACTGGAGTCACGTTACTTTATTTGAAAGGCAGAGAGGGTGAGGAAGGCCCGTGAGAATCAATGAAACAAGCCGAAAAAAAACATCCTACGCCTGACTCTGCTGGACTGTTTTACACAAACGTGTTTCTCACAGCGTACATCTTCAGGGGATGATGCAAACCGGCCCCTCACACAGTCCGGGCTGTTGTTAACCGCTGAGAAAACAGGGATGACAGCGGCAGGCGGCAGAAAAGTACGGTTTTCCGACAAAAGCTGGTGAGATCCTGCCACCTCCCCAGTGTACAAACAAGACAAGGCTGCAAGGGAAGCCATTGTACAGTGCTACAACTCTCTCCCACTCTTACCTCTTTGTTGTGTTTCCAAGCGTCTGGCCGATGCTTATCTCCCACTGTCAAGATAGCGTTCCCTGTGAACAGAGGACAACGGAATACGAGCAGCGAGGTCAAAGAATAGAGGCGTTAAAAGGGAAAATGCGTCAGCTACACATGCCTCCTTTCCTTATCCAATATCAGTCATGGGAGTCTTCAAAAACAGATATTATGGTCCATCCACTTTTCTGTTCGTACATCAGTTCTTCTGGTAATTGTGACTTTAATGACTTGATCGGATTTCTTCTAATTTGGCACAAACTTCCTCATGGACTCAAGAAAGCTTTGATCAGAATTTGGGGGTCAGTGGTCAAGGTCAGTGTGACCTTGCCGGCATCCCATTCTCGGGAACCTGATATTTCGGGAACAAGAGTAGAGTTTCCTTAGAACTGGCTCAGAAGTTTACTTGGACTTTAAAGTAAAAAGTGAATTATATAGAAACATAAGATTTCACCATACCTCAGTGGAGAAAATTAAATGAAACATTCAATACCTGAAAATTTCTTACGTCTTCATCAATATTACTATTAACATTCTCAACTTATTAAAATCCTTTAATAAAGCCTCAATAATGACATCTTGGTGTATTGTTTTTTCAGAGATCATTCTTTTTACAATGTGATATTAAGTGATGTTTTTTCTCTCAAATACAAATTTATTCTGTATGTTTAATGCAACTTATTTCAAGTTAAAAATATTCCCCACTTGTTATAATGCCATCATCAGTAGCTACTTAAACTCCATATTGATTGTGCCCCTGTACAAACTTGTTTAGAAGTTAGTGAGCTCTAAATATATCAAGCATTAATGAAAAACTTTACTCATTTGTGGAGTCTTTCAGTCTAATGCACACTCAAAATATTTCTAAGAAAGTCGTTTTATTTATTATGGATATTTTTGACTGACTCATAAGTCTAAGCACTTCACAGGGCACATAGTTATACTTTTGGAGCAACCTAGTAACTATAGCAATATTAACTTTTTTGTTTTATTTTAATAGAAGTCTAATTCCTAGAATTAAAGCATTTGTCATTTATGTCTTTTAATTCTAAGAAATTTAGAAGGCATTTCATTACATTTTTTATTAAGTTATTGATTCACATTAGTGAATTCCTTCAATCTATTAAAACATAAACAATTTGATTTTTCCATGAGCTTTATATCAAACTAATAACAAACATCAATTAAACATAATATTAAAATCTTTTGTGATGTGCTTCTTTAAAGTGATGTGTGTAGTTCTTTGCTGACTGCCACTCCCCAGTTATCCTAGTGCGTCAAATCACATTAGCTTTGCTTTAATCACTAGAAACAGTTTAAAATGCCCTTGTAATTTCCAGCTGCTATTCATAAAAATAAAACAATGTAAATGTAGCACCATTCACAATGTTTGTCCTTAAAAAGAGTAAAAACCGTTATGTTCTAGATAAGATTTGTTATTTAAAAATGGAAAGTTAACTGTTATTTTGCATAATAGCACAATGTATTATTTTGTGGTGTGGCCATGCTGTGTAAATGTGCCAAAGATCCAAGCATGCAAATACCATATTTTTAGACAAATTGGGAAGTGACAGCAGATTGTAATGCCACATCCCACACTCTTTTATCACTCTTTTATAGCATGTACACATCTACGGTAACTCTAGATGCACATGCTGTGGTTTATGAACAAACCCAGTGGAAATAGGTCTGATGAAGATTTAAAGAAGATTTTAAGTGTCCTTCTTGTCCAGCTGTGCTCAGTTTGCCCTCTCTCAACAGGAACAGGAGGAGGAAGTTAATAAATGTAAACGGCTCCTTTCATTGGGTTCTATGGAGCTTTACATTAGCTTTTTTTTTTTTTCAAAACAGACAAATACACAAGAGTTTTTCATTGATATGATAATAATTGCAGTAAGTCATATAGTTCTGATAAGCATTACTCATGGACGATGGCAAACAACACTATGACAAAAACTGTATCAAATATCAAAGCTAGCTGACTCTGTTCTAATCTCTCTGATCTTCAAGGATTTTCCCCATCTGTGTTTTTATTTGTACTATTTTGGGTCATGTTTGCCGAGCTGAATATGTAAATGTTTGCTGTTTACTCTGATAATTTTGTGTGTGTTCATAGATGGTAGTCAAAGCTCCGCTGAGGCCTGGGACTAACCCCATTAGCACACTGCTGGATAAACCCAAGGGAGGTCATTATGAACAAGTGCTCGCTCTCTTCGCATGTGTAATTAACATATGCAATGCTTATTACTCCTTTCAGCATTTAACCTAGATTCGAACTGCACTGGAAATGAACGAACAAAAGAAATTGTATTGGAATTAAGCCGGGGATTTATGACAACACAACAGGTTGGAAGCTAAAAATAGTGCACAACATAATTAAAGGATTGTTAGATTCAGTTCTTTTAAGTGCAACGCTACACTTCAGTTTGGTTACTCTTTTATTTTTTGGTTGCATTGTCAAAGAATTAACTAGTGGTAAAATAAGTGTGATCTCGAAGGCATGGATTTTGGCGTCAAAAGGGTAAAAAAACATGCACTATAGTCTCCTGATTGGTTGATTGAGCCTTCATGCACCATAATGGCAAAAAACAACACCCTTTATGAAGCCAGGTTTGTTTTGTTCTTGTGTTACTTACAAAACAAGCTTTGTTGTTGCAAGAAGAAAGTGCACAAGATGTTTTTAGTTTTTAGTTTTTCTTCAAATAAGCTTCATAACAAACATCAAAGTCATACAAGCAGCTGTTTCAATTTTAGTTAAAATGGCACTATCCAATTTTCTTTTTGCTATTCTTTCGGCATAGGAACATTTTTGATTTTCTTTTATTAAAAAAGTTAATCTGGCCCAGTTTGTGCCTCACAAAAGACTCCATATTCCATCATCATTGACGTTTAGAGCTTAACTTAAGCATTTAGCTCCTAGTCCCTAGTTATCTTCTACTTGTTGTGTAAAAAGTATACAGCACTGAATATACTGTACACTCTCCCTTTTTTTGGCAGCCATTACTTCCTTATTGACAAGCTGTGCCTACCAATGGACCAACATGTGAGCATGTGATTGGCCGAAGCTTTGGTTCTGGAAAGAAAATTGTCATCTATTACAATCCTTAAAAACAAAGCCTCAATGACACCTTATGGTCTCAGTTTTTTTTACAGATGACTCCTATTACAATATGTTCATGTGTTTTTTTCTCACATGCATAAAAAAATTGCATACTTTCTGTTTAATTTACATTTACAATCACAGCTTACTGAACCTACACTCATACTTCAATAAATCTGTTTAACTGGACTACTGTTTTTCCAAATATACATCTACGGCAATAAATCAAAGTATTAAGCCTGTTGTGCTCTGCAGATAGACAGAACTTATTCCCTTGCACCTTTAAAGGTCCCAAATTATGCTAAATCGACTTTTCTGAGCTTTTAACCATGTTCTAATGTTGTTTCTACCTCAAACACATACCCAAAGTTGTGTTTTGTTTCATTCGCGCAATTTATTTAGTTTGAGCTACAGTCCTTTCAACTCCTTTCACTCCTCCTGCCCCCCTCTCCTGCACTGTCAACAAGTGCTGTGCTCTGCAGCTCAGACACAGAGAAGCATCGCTGCTACTGTGTTAGCTTACTTACAGTCAGCAACATGTATTACTAACAAGTATTACTGCATAGCTCTACATATTGCTAGGCTACTTTATTATAGTTCTTTCAATACACTGCACAACAGCTACATTAGGAGTCTCCAGGCAGCATACATTCTCAACTTCAGTAGGCATTGTACGGTCATTTCCACATGTGCACCGATAAACAGAAGCAGTTAACACGCGCTATGCTACGGGCTACACCATAGATACATACACAATAAATAGTTTCTCAGAAACATCTTGTAGAAGCCTTCAAGGTCTTTGTGTTTGCTCATGTTCTTCAAACTCAGAGTCAGACTCTGGGTCGAAGATATACGGCTCAGTTACTCTCAAAGCCATTGCTGTTTACTTCAGTCTGTTTCCAGCACAGCTATAGCGTGACGTCATGAAGTGGGCGGAGCCAACACGGGAGAGCTGAGCCTTAAAGTGACAGCGCCAAATCAGACCGTTCACTTTGGACTCATGATGAGAGCTCATCCAAACCGCTTGTATAAGATAATTATTGTGTGTTTCATGTTGCAAAACGTGATATGGTAACCTAAATGTATCCAAAATACACATAATGTTCAAAATAGTAAAATATAGGACCTTTAAAAAAATGTCTGGCCATCTACAACTTTTCAAATTGTGAGTTGTAAATATTCATCAACAGCACATTTGAGAGAGAGAAAATACTGACATCCACACCAGGGTGACCTCATAGCTCACTACAGCCATCCTGTATTGTACTACTTGGAGAAAACAAGTGCTTTTCCCCTTCTTTTTACTTCCTGTTTAGGATTATTTTGGATGCTCAAATGTGGTATGTTTAGTTTGAATGGCAGGAAAATGAGATGGGAACAACTGCAGGATTGTGTGTTGTCCCAACGGTAAACCCACGGCCAGCTGCAGAATTCAGTTTACACTCAACAGTTCCTTATTTACACGGGAAGACAGCATGAATAAAGAACAATTCAATCACGGGGGGTTCACCTCGGTTTTCATTTGCTCGGGAAGAGAGAGTAAACAGAAGGAGGGAGGAAAATATTCAAAGCCAGAGAATCCTGTGGAATAAATAAAAGCCGAGTGGAGGAATGTTTGATATCCACTTGGACTGTGAAGCTGGAGCACCGAGCCAAACGTGTGCTTGTGATAAAACAGGTACGAGTCTTTCATCTGCGGCGGCACTGATCTTCCAGCGCAATCATTCTGTTTCAACTTATATGTTTTTTTCCGTGCCCAGAAACAGCAAACAACAATTTTCTCTTAGTTCCCTTCAGCGACTGCTTTGTCTCCATCCTTTGATAGCATCGTTTTGTTCAAGGGGACAGTCACTTTGATTTGCATTTGTTTGAAAAATGGCATGAATTCTTCGGAGAAAACAGGTGGACGTCTGGTTGCTCTTTGAGTCACTTCACACCCATATTTTTTTTTTTTTATTCAGTGCTTCAATGCACGGCTGACTGTTCAAACACAAGCCAACTCTGCTGCAGGGTGCACATTCAAACTTTCACACGTCAGTCTCTGGTCAATGGTTGACACTCTGGTTATTTGGGAGAAATTCAAGGTCATTTAAACACATGGACTTTTTCCCAGGACCTTTAAACAGTTGTCACTTAATTTTTTAAATCCAAGAACACTGAAGGCAATGTAGCCAGTCTTCATTTTCGACAATCTGAACACGGACACACAAGACGTGTGAACGTAAATAAATCAGACGTCCGAATGCTGAAGCAGGTAGACAGCAATTTTTAATGCTAAAAAAAAATAAATAAATAAAGGGGGCAATATGGTTTATCCATTTCACAAAGAGAACTGAAGGTAAGCAACAACACTACAGAAATATTATTATGTCACATTACTACAGTGTGGCTGAATTACTAACAAGATGACTATCCAATTGCTGCTAAGGAGAAAGTTGGGAGGGGTTAATTGCTAAATCTCACACGGACACGCAATAAACCGGAAATTCAGCCCGACTCAAATATTGTCGTACAACCAGAAATTGGGTCAAATTCAGCCAGGCTTAACATATGTCCTGAAGAAATCCCTGTTTCTCATCTCAAACCTTTCCAACTGAATAAAAAGTGAGTATAAATTGCCTTTCTATCAAGCTGTGAGTGTATTTCCATGAAACAGGTGGAGTCAGCTCTGGATGCTTGATTCTCCTAAGACTAACATGAAGCCACACCAAACTTTAAATTGATTATGGTGTACAGGTAAAAAAAAAAAAAAAGATTATGGTGTACAAGTAAAGATCAGTGACCAGACAGAAAATTTGAAGTCTATCACAGAAGCAGAATTAATCAATAAGTGGATCTCAGTCTAATGCAGCACTTTTAACTGTATGTTTAAACTGTATTTTTAACTGTATGCTTTTAAATGTGTATTATGTAAATATTTGTATTGATTTGTAAAGCGACCTTGAGTGCCCAGAAAGGCGCCTAATAAATAAAATGTATTATTATTATTATTATATACACTGTATAAACCTTGAGTGGAGACTGAAGATGGTAGATGAAGTTAGATGACACAATAATTCTAGTGCTTTTGCTCTTAAGAAAACTATTTGGGAGGCTTTTAATTCTTCATTTGAAAGAATGGAAAGTAGCTTGACGGGAAACAAGGAGTAGGTTAAGAGAGGACATGAAGGAATCTGACGTGTGCCAGGGGTCAAACCTGGGTCAATCTGGTTATGTGATATGTGTTCTTAGAGCTGAGCCACTGAAGCACACCAAAAACTCAGTATTCAAATTAAAAAAATCTACTTAATGCTACAGTCAGCTGTGCATAGTTTCTAAACTTTCCAGGATGTTTGTGGTCCCTTATCGGTCAAGCTTTCACTAAGGTCAACCTTATATAATAGAGAGTGAACCAGCCTTTGACACACTTTGATCTTGATGCAATTTTACAGTATGCAGTCCAAATAAAACTGAGAACTTAAAAGATGATGGTATTATCATGAATGAACTCCATGCCCTATAACTTGGTATTGCACATATTTTCTAATGTAAATATCATCCAAACAGTTATGCCCAAAGCATTATTTAATTATGAAAATGCTCCTACACTGTGTTAGAAAACCCAGGCAGTGCTCTGTGGCCTAGTTTGCTCAATCATAACATTAAGGAGGCTGCACTCGTCCCAGTGGATGAGTCTCATTGCATATTTAATGCGGTGATAAGCACAGTCAGAGTTGCACATTCAGCTTTATGCTGGGAACTAACAGGAAGATAATGCAGAAATGTGAAGTGCAAACAGTCACGGTATAAGACTTACAGTAAACCCTGCTGCTACTGAGGGCAGTATGACCATGATGTTAGCATGTATTGAAGGCCATTTCTGTTCTGTTGTTATTGTGAAAGCTTTATATAATGGAGTCTGCATGTCTCAGTGCTTCTGTGGGTTCTCTCTGTCACACATACAATAAGATACATGTTATAAAGTGTTGTAGTTGAGACCACACTAATTGAGACCTACTCATGACTCACAGAGAGTATTGGGAGCAAAGATTTTTAGACGTCAAGACCTAGTTAAGACTAAATCAAGACCATGTTTGAAGTTTTGGCTAATCACATCCTCACACAGAAGGGGGGCTTTTTAGAAGCAAGATTAATATTGGTATCAATGTATAATTCATACAGTGTTTAATGAAGCAGAGATAATTGCAGGATGACGTAGGGTGTGGTCCCCATAGACTTTGACACTTAACTCAGAGTAATGTATGAGGGTAAGGCCAAAATTTGATGTAATGCTGTTGTATTTTGCAGTTGCAAATTGGTTCCATTTACTTCACTTTTTTATCAAGTAAAAGCAGAAAAATGCTGGAATAATGTTTTTTTTATAATTATTATTTTCTGTTAATGCAGTTTAAGAACTTAAAATAAATCAGATATTCATGTTTGTTTTTTTCATGGTCTGGGAGAGGGAAAAACAATGACAGAATATGTGATATCTATTTATTTATTCTATTTTATTGTTTGAAAATATGATCAAAGTTTAATACATCTAAACACAAAAGGCCAGATTTACTAAGATTGAAATAAATAAGGACCTGGCTGTTTAATCATGCTCATACTGAAGACACTGAGTTGCGCAAGAAAGTCATTAGCTTGACTTTTTCCTCATATACCATTCAGGGTCAGATTTTAAAGTTGTCTAACCTTATCTGCAGAAATCTACAGTTCGAGCCCTTTTGCAAAAACAAATGTGTCGACTTTATCTTTTCCCCCAGCCTGAATTCCTAGCAGCATATTAATGACAATAGCAGAATTATAAATATGCACCGTCACTGCTTTCTTTGAACCGTTTCCTGAGCGTTGGCTGTTGCGGTGTGTAAATAACTGCTATGAAAAACAGACAGGAATGCTGGCCGTGTATTGTTGTTTGCTAACATTAGCCAGTATTTCCTGCTGTTCATGGTGTAATGGGCCAAGGTCCTGACAAACATAAGGTAGCAGCTGGTCAGCACCTATTTCCACACCTCATTTGCAAATGGGACAGGCATTCATTTCACGTATCGGAAGTATGAAAGAGCTCCGGGCAGAGTTGATACGGCCGAGCATGGGAAAAGGTTTGAAGCAGAGTAGGTTAGAGATGTTAATGTTTTCCAGGTTGAATCTGCTGGAACAGCCAGAAATGAGGAGAATGTTCAAGAGGAATGTACTGCTGATACATGGTCATATATGGTCAATGACCCATCTCTTCCTCTGCATTTGTCATTGTCAGATATGTTGAGTCAGACCTTCTTTTTTTTATTTCTTAAGGTAAGGTACATTCACATCTGTTGCTGTGTTTCCATAAAACATAACTTTGTGTATATTTATGTATATACTTTAAATACAGGACTTTGCTCGAGCTTGAGGCAAATTAAATATTGCTCTTCCTCAGTGGATGTTGATGCCACCAGAGAATATAGATAAGGATATGCACTGGATTTAATGGAAGCACCTCAGAAGCAGGATCCATACATTGCTGCATGATCAAGCAGTGCATATTGCTGCCCTTTACTATCAATGTTGTTATTACGCCTATGTGATGATAACGCTTTTAGACACTGGAATCAGCTGAAAATGACTATCTTAGACTAAAAATTAGGTTTCCATTAAACTTTCTGCACATCAAATGTTATTTCAAAAACACTTCAATGCAATATGTTAGTGTTATAAGTGTTTGCAAATGTTTCCGTTTCCATTCAAACTGTTTCCATGAGTAAAAGGGATATTTCAAGATGCGATATAAAAGGTAATGTGATTTGTGATTATCTTGCCATGCCTTGAACACTATCATCAATGTTTCAATGCCATCATTCTTCTTCTTCCTTCTGCCATAACAGCATCAGTATCTGACAACATACAGTCTCTCACTACATTGTACATTGCCCATTTGTTATGATACAGATATGTTTGACTTGTTATTGCATAAAATGGGCTAATATCCTACAAAAGAAACATGTTTTAAGCACTAGCAGCAAATGTCACTGAGGTGCATTCAACACTGTTTTAAGAAAAGGGTTAAAATGATGCCCTGGTGGTTTTAGGAATCATTTTTGTTTATATATTTTGTGAGCAAAGCCATTTTTAAGTCAGATGTTGAGGTTTTAAATGAACAGTTTCAGAACTTTAAAAGCGCAAATAGGGTTAAAATGACCCTCTGATAGAATTATGTCTCTGCCTTAGAGCCATATTTGATTCGAAAGGTACATACAACATGGGATTAAGTGCATCTGTTTGCATTTTGGAAAAGAAGTGACCTTGTGATCCTTGTTGTGTTTAAAATAAACACAGCTTTTTGTGCATTACTTAAACTGTTAATGTCTAAACATAACAAAAGTGATAATATATTTCTGCAAATGACTTTCAAGCTTTTTTAATAACATACAATGAACCATTTAAGCCCATCACCTTTTTGTGGCTCATTGGGAGTGTCACATGTGCCCACAGATTGAAAGGTTAGCGTATCATTTCTCAAATTCTAACTGCTGTCTTTTGATCTTTCCTTCAGTTAATGTTCGTTCACTCCACTCCTTTTGCTGTAACGACACAAACCCAATCATTTCCCTGTGAGTTTCTGCAGGTGCATGTTAAATGTTGAAAATTAACAGCAGAGACAATTGCTGACTGTTTCTCCCGTGGCGTCAAACAGAGCTTTGGGAACTCTATCCCCGTCGTCTTTTGATTAGAATGCTGATCCAGTCAAAACGCAAACCCCGGAAAACACAAAGTTGGCGCAGAAGAATGGGAGGCTTGCCTCGTCAGGAGTTTACACCAAAGAACGGGGCATCTACTCCTCCTTCTCCATCACTCCCCATCCTTTATTTTGTCTTCAATTGTTCAGCTCCGTGGCTTCATCAGCAATTCTCTTCATTTGAAAGCCTGGGATTATGCAAGAAGGCAGCATCAAATGATAGGTAACTCTGCCCTCCTCCTCCTTAATACCCTCCCCTTACGCTCTTGTCTTTAAGTCTCCAGGCTGCTGAGCGTGTAAATCTGTGGAGCTTTTAAAAACACAACTCAACAGTCAAGTCACTCACTGACGGGAAGCACTGTCAGCACACAAACTCTGACCAAGGTCAAATGTAGCACTGCATAGGGTTTTCACTCTGAAGATCTTTTACCAGGATGATGTCAAAGCAGATGTTTTGGTAGTTTGTGGGACTGGAGCATTCAGGTGTGTGTTAAACGTATCTGTTGACAACAAGAATAGTTCTGTAGTTCTAGAAGGCCACGTGAGGCTAGATCCAAAGTGGGCCATTCAACAGGACAATGATTGAAAGAAGACTTATTTAAATTAATGTTGATTGTCAAAATCCAGACACACTTTCTGGCAAAGAGTCTATGATCTTTGTTCATCTGAAATGGGGCAGTCTTTGTGCAATGCTTAATTTTTCTGATTTGTTGTGTTTCCAGTTGGTTCTGTCCTGAAAATCCAACTTGAATTGACAAAGACCAGACTAATTCTTTGTATAGAATAGATAAAAAAAACAAGCTGACTAAGCAGAGCAGTTAATTGAAATGTGTTTGTTAAACCCTGCCGTATGAGAGTATTCTATATGGAATTGTGAGGTCATCCCACAGCTTAAACTAGTTCCAAATTGGGTCACGCAACATGTCGACGAAAACACCAGCGACTACGTCAGAATCAGTGAAAAAAAAAGTTTTGGAACGGCCTTGTCAAAGACTAGCTCTCACCTTTTCAAAATAAAAAATAAACTACTCCTACCTGACCTCAAGACCCTAAGAGAGCTGTGCACAGGTCAAGTGAATATCTAAAACTATAATAAACTGAAGTAATGCTGTAAAGAAGAACGGGCCAGTCATAAACTAAAAGTGTAAACCATGACTCAAAGTTATTGCATAAGAAAACTACTTTCTTTAATTCTACCCATAACCACAAAGGCTAAGTAATCAAATGAGGAGTGCATTGTCATCTTTTTCTGGGATTTCATGCAAACTCCTCCAGCTCAGCCTACTCTCTGTCTAATTCTATTGGGTTGGAAGCCTTTCTTTTGTGGGTCTTAGAAAAATCCAGTCAAATGTAAATGAAAAAATGTAAAATAGGTTGTTTCAGGATGAATCCAGACTTATCTAAAATAAAAGACAATTTCTAAACTGTCTGTTTTTGTGATCATCTTTGCAACACATAGCTATTCACACCTTTACATATGCGCAAGTCTAATACTAGAATTACAGCAGACAATCAAAACAGCATTAAGACATTGTCAATGTGCATGTAGTTCCTTGACAGCTGGCAACAAGTCATTGAAAATAAAGCCCAATTGTTGTTTATTTTGCCAGCAGTGGATGCAGAAGTAAGAGGGCAGAAAATGTCTTGGATTTATTGCCGAATCATGGCCACACACCACATCAGTAAAAACATGAACCTCACTTAACAATAGCTCCATGTTGCTTCATTGCAGAGACCGCACAATATCCTTAAGGCTTAGAGGCAGTTCATTTCGTATCAGCTCACCCACGCATAATGTTCCCAAAGGATGAGCTACATCAAGGTTCCTGCACATTCTAGAAAACTGCAATGGCAGGTCTGACAATCCCAATTTTATACGGAGATCGATCTCAATGTGACTTACAATCGGCTTTTTAAAAGAAATTTTAAAAGAAACTTAATAATATTATCTTCAACAATATAATAACTGATTTTGAGCAGTGATGAAAAAAAAAAAAAAAACACTTCAGAACGGTGCAAACTTCATAGCAACAAATAAATAAAGCAATCAAAAATCTAAATAAATCATAATAAAAAAATTGTGGCCATGATTCCTACCAGGTTTTGTAATTCTCTTAAACCTTAAAACTTGTTGAGTTCTTCTAAAGTGACCCACACATCAGAAAAAGTGAAACAACATACTTATAATTTCATTCATTTTCATTTCATATTTATATTATAGGGTTTTCTTGGGGTCATTTTTACCCTTCAGAATTAAATTACAATCTCTGGATAGGTCTAGAGTTTAGTCCTGGATTTAATTTTGGTTTCGTCTTGGTTTATTCTTGGTTTAAGTCAGGGTTTCGTGCTTGTTGTAAGTTGAGTCCTTGTTTTTGTTTAGTCTAATCTGTTTGGTTCTGGATTTAGTCACCGTTTAGTTCCTGATTTCATGGTAAGG
>JAWCTZ010001183.1:0-23052 GCA_036850595.1 Rhyacichthys aspro | reverse complement strand
GCCCGACTACTACGGCTCACGAGGACTACTCGACTACTACGGCTACGACTACCCCAGCTACCGCGGCGGCTACGACGACCCCTACTACGGCTACGACGACTTCCAGCAGCCGCCGAGCCGGGGCCGAGGCCGCGGGGCGAGGCGGGGCCTCTCCGGCCCAGGGGGGCGCGGCCGGGCGCCCAGGGCCAGAGGGCCGCCTTCCAGCAGCGGGCGGGGGTCCGGGCCCGGCCGGGCCGCGGGGCCCCAGGGCGGCGTGCAGCCCAGAGGCAGGCGCGGTACGTGGTGTGAGGGCGCTCGCGGTGCGAATGTGGGCGGGCGCGCAAAGCCGATGGCTACAACCAGCCAGATTCCAAACGGCGCCAGACCAATAATCAGAACTGGGGCTCGCAGCCGATCGCCCAGCAGCCGCTGCAGGGCGGGGAGCACTCGGGTAACTATTCCGGCTACAAATCCGACAACCAGGAGTTTTATCAGGATTCTTTTGGGCAGCAGTGGAAGTAATAGGGCTCTGATCTGACGAAAATTACGTGTTGTTTCTGTTTTGTCTTTATTTAGAGACTTGATTGGCCCTCGGTCATACGGTCCTGCTTTTTCCTCAAATTGGTGACATCTGGCAAGAGCTTTTTGTACATATTTTAATAATCTCCTGGACTCAAACGTAGTCACTCCCACCTGTTTCTGCCGAACTGCTCCTTATTTTACTTTTGGTTTTTTAAGATGGTCGTCAAAAGATTTTCCATAAAAGTTTGACAAATTTTTAGCTCTAATTATGTGCTCGCTGTCTATTGGCTATAGCTTTATGTATGTTTTTAGAAATTCTGGTCATGTTTCAGTAGCTAACAGCAACAAAGCATATGTATTTAAAACAAATGAAAATACAATTTGTATTGTCACAAAGTACTGCGTGTCTTGTTATTGAAAAGAAAAAAGGGCCATCGTGGTCCGTTTTTTGGCTTTACATTTTGGCTTGTATTCTTTGCTGTTTGTCTGCTTTAATAAACATACACGCACACGTGTACAAAACTTCAAATTGTGTTGCAAATTCATGTTTGGGCAAATTCTCTCTTCAAATTGCCTCAAATTAAAGGCTCCTTGTGGAAGAACAGGACCAAGGTTTGGCAGCGTTGGCCCGTGCTCCAGTGTCACCTGCATGTCGTTCTCAGATCTGTGTAGTCACATCCATCTCAGTCCATCCCCAAAACATAGTGTCTCACAAATTGGTGTCCAAATTCACTCAGCACACAGACCTAAAGCCTCCATTCCTCTGTAACGGCGGGAAACAGACGCACAATTTGACTTATCGAGCAGAAACCGTAGCTTTTCTTGTCCCAGAAGGATCTTCGAGCCGCTGAAGGCCTGGAAACTAATCTGCATGTGTTTATTTGTGCTTTTGTGGGAGATCTGTGCCATGCATGAAGCGCTTCTGGTGTTTTCTGTTTCAGTTTGGCTTCAGGCTGCTCTAAAGCTCCTCATTAACCTCCCTCTTCCTCTTTTTGTCTGCCACTTTTCCACCTGCTCCTCTTTATTAACGTCATAGTCTGGTCTTGTTCTCGGTGGGTTTTTGGGGGATTTCTGTGAATAGTCTTTTACCTCTTCACTTCTCAGACCAAACTCCTGTTTTTATTTCTTTTAAATTGACATTATGTTCTTCCTCCAATTTGGCAATAAATATCGTTATAAAACGCTATTTTGACAAAAGTGGAAACTAGAGACGACTCCGTTCATTATGGCAGCTTCTAATTGAGCTTAACTAAAACTGTAGGAAAAGAATGAGTCTCTTTAAAGTCTGCTGGACAGTTGTAAATCGTTCAGTATTTTTATGTTCAGTTAACGTTCAGCGCTGGATTTTGTTCGGTTTATGAACTAAACTATTGCTTTGGTTAACTTAACCACGCTGACCAAAAACAAAAATGTCACTGTCAAAAAATCAATTCTGTCACAAAAAGACTCCAATGATGCATGAATGAGATAATACCAAAAAGATTTAAAAAATAATGCTGTAGTAATGTCATAAAAAAGCAGAAAAATGCCAACACGATTCACACTTTTAAAATTAATACAGAAATCTAACAAAAATTTGCTAATTTTCTTTTTTATAAGACATACTGCCAAAAATCATTATGAAAACTGTTTTAATTTGAGTTTAAAAATGTAAATTCTTATGAAACTTAACTCCACATTAACTTTGCCAAAAATGCTCCAATTTTGCAAAAAGAAAAAAGCTACAGTTAATATTGGCTTTTTTTTCCAAAATTATTTAATTCTCCAAAATCAAAAATTGTCCCCTTTACCACAAAACAAGGCAAATACAACGCAAAATTAACTCCGAAACATCACAAAATGCTCCACGTCACCAGAAATTGGGCTGAATATATTTATATTTGTATAATGTTGCTAAAAAAATACAATAGAAATTTTGCCAAAAAAAAAAGGTTTAGTGATTCAAAATGTTGTTTATAAATTCAAAAAAAGGTTAAATTCCCAAAAATCAAACACAAAAAAATACTTTTTCTACTTCAATCTAATCTCTATTGTTTAAAAATGATCATAACTATTTTTGAACTTGTTTAATGGAGCTACTGGACCATTCACTGATTCCCTTCGACTGAGAACAGCTCCAACTATCGATGCCTCTGAACCCAGCTGCATGAGAACCTGCTGCTTCATTTCTCCTCCACAGTTTTTGATGAGTTTGTTTTGATGCTGTTTCTGCGTTTGTCTAATTCATTCTCTTGTCACCTGACCTCTAGCAGGGCACAGGGGTCGAGGCTGGTCCTGACGCGTCGCTGTGAAGAGACCTTGTTCCGGGCGCGTTTATCCTCGAAGGAAACGCTCACGGACGAGGGGTAAGGTCACCTGACTCTGACGGCGCCGCTCGGCCACAAACACTGCCCCAAACGCAGCAGAAAAACTATTTAGTTTGGGTTTTTAAAGGTCCCTTCTTCTGCTCATGTTTTACCTTCAGTGAGAGCAACCCAAATCTCAAAACCATCACAAGAGCAGTTTTATCCTCGAAACTGGCTTTAAACTGATGTAGATCTTCTTTGTTACAGACACAAGTCTTTATTTGGAATAGGTCAATAATTCTATAAAATAAACAAAAAAATAATAAATAATTAAATATTGAAAAAATGAAGCACCACTGCTCCATGTTTGGGCATGTGAAAAATGAATTTTGAACATTAAATCCAACTTAAACCTTCTCAAATCCATTTAAAACCAGTTTAGATCAATTTAAAACTGATTTAAACCTATTTAAATGTAGGTTTTTAAAGTAGACCTTGTTAAAATGTTCTAATCCAACTAGAATGTGTTCATAATTAAATTAAAGTTGTACTAAGTGTGGGTTTGAACAAAGGAGGATAAAAGTAAGCTGTAAATTACGCTCTGTTAAAGTGTGTCCTTTAAAACCTATCACTGATTAAACTTATAAAATGAGCAGAAACGGAGGCCTTTAAAGTAAACCCTTCACTATTTTTGCCCCAAATTTGAGCCTGAGCAGGAGAAAGTGGGGCATGTTTTAGCACTTTTCAGCTGGAGTGACCTCTGCAGCGTCTCATAAAGGACTGAAAAAGAGAAGAGTCCCAGTTCCTTTGAGGCTTTATCTACCTCAGGGTTGGTTCTGGAGGGACTCGGAGGTTATTCTCTTCTGAAGAGTTGGTTTGGGTTTTATTTCTGCGTGAGGTGACAGTTTGAAGAAGCAGAAGACAAAAGGATGGAATAAACACTAGAATATAAACTATTGTCTGAAGTGTGGAAACAGAAGACACTTTAAGAGTAAAACCGATTGTTCAGGAGGTAGTTTCATCCAAATGTAAAAAGAAATCATCATGTAGTGACTTTTCAGGTGAAATAATGACAACATTTATTCACCTGAAGACAGAGCTCAAACCCAGATGAACTCTTCAGACTCAGCTGCAGCAGATCGTTCTCTTTAATGAGCCTCATGTCGTCTGGAAATGAACTCACTTTAATTATTTTATACTTCTGTTGTTTTTAATCTCAAAATGGAGTTGTCTTTTTGTCTTCACGTGTGTCTTAAAATTTGAGCTAGTTTTTTAAGTGCATCATGAAAAAACAGAAGCGTCTTTATTTTACTGAGATGAAAAAAAAGCATGTTCCTTTTTTTTAAAAATGAAATTCTTGACAGTTACAGATCACAAATGTTACATTTATTTGTTGAGTTTTGTTTCTGGTGACACACATTTGTCTTTGTTTAATCAAAAATATTAAAAGGTTTTTAACCTTTGTCCCTAAAACGTGTCAAGCTGCAAAATAATCATTTTTAAAAGAAAAATGGATTTATGATTTCAGTTGTATTTAACTTGACTTTAATCTTGATTAGTTCAGGTTTTTCTTTCAGTATTCTGGGATTTAGACTTTGTTTGGGTCATTATTGGTGAACAAAAACTAAATTAAAATTGTATCAAATATTGCCTTATTTCAAAATTAATATCTTTTGTCATTCTTAAAAATGTTAAATTGTCCTTTTTTTTTCTTTTTTTTTTACCAAATTTTATGCACCTTATACAAAATTTACAAATAAATCCTGTTCAAAACAATTTTCAATAAATAAATAAAAACATTGAGTTGCATTTTAAACTTTATTTTTTGAAATGCTGCTTTAATTGTTTAAAATGTAATTCTCAAAACGCAGATGCAGGGTTTTCTTGGATTTATTTGAACAAATTAAAACTAAAATTAAGTTCAGTTGTATTTTCTTTTTCAAAATCTTTAAATGTGTCACATCAAGAAAATGCGAAAATAATTTTAAATCTTTAAATCCCCTTTGATAAAATGTTGTTTCAGCCCGTGATGAGAATAAAGTTTGTTTTTAAATATTATTTATTTCAGTGTGGCTCTAATTGTACAAACTATATCATTTGTGAGTATTTTAAGTTTTTTTTATATTATTTTCAAACTAAAAGAATATTTCTGTTGTATTTCTTTTTGTTAAGTGTCTCGACCTGAGTCTGTTCCATTTTACAAACAAATAGAAGGATATGTTTACTTTATTGTTTTGTATTGTTTTCATTTTAAAAATCTGAAATGTTATTTAGCTTTTTCAACGAGTGTTTGCTTTTTGCAAATGAATTGTTTTATATTGTACAGTCAAACAAACTATTTTTATAATAAAGTTATTGTCTTGAAATGTGTCTTGGTTTTTATATGAAACTGTTTTTGTCATTTAATAAAAAATGGGATTCACAAAGTACATGAAGTTCAGGTCCATCTAAAACCTGTTTAAATCCAAATGAAACCAGTTCAAATCTATCTACAGTTAATTTATTACATTCCTCTGAAGTACTTTGATGAAAAGGTATGTTTTTTCTGCACAATTAAAAGATCTTCTAAACTTTTAAATGATCACCTGAAGGTTTAACTTTAGGTCTGAAGCACGTTAATAATACTAATTTTCAGGTGTTTATGAGAGAACTTAAGCTACTATATACAAATCTCGTGTAAAAACTATATATTCTTTAAAAATCGCTTAAATCCAATGTACAGATAAATCATACATTTCTGCAAATAATCAAGTCTGAACAAGAGTGAAAATACTGTTTTTAATGTTTAATATTCTCGTTTTTCGAAGAGCGGTTGTAAATAGGCGGATGTTTTGAATGACTAAAACGGAAGTGACGTACTTCAGTGCCTGTTGTCATGGCCACGAAAGCGATTCTTTTTCTTTTAACGTCTTCTCAAATCATGAAAGTACCTCTTTTTTATTAACAAATTGTTAACATAAAGTAAAAGTACTGTATATGAAAAATTAAGGCCGTGCTAATTAATTTTTATATTTCAATAAAACTGCTGACGTCACCGTTACGTACTTCCGTCAGTGGATTAAAATACATTCCTCCAGAAGTGGGCTGGGCTTCTACAACTAACAAACATGAACTAAAAACTCAGGAAACTAACTTTTATTCTTACTTTTGGCTCCTCGCGGCCTTAGACTGACGATGTTCTTGTGTCTGAAGAGGTTTTTGCGGAGTTTTATCGCGTTTTGTCACTGACTGACGCCGCAGGTAAGCGCGTGGCTAAGCGGTTTAGCGAAGCGTCTAAAACTAGTTTGAACTTTGATAAAGATTATTTTCCAGGATGTTGTGTGTTTTTTACGGACGTGGACGTGTGTGTGCAGGTCCAGCAGGAGGATGGCAGGTGTTGTGGAGTATTTAAAGAGTGTGAAAAGGCTGTTGTCTGAAGCGGGGCGGCAGTACCCACTCTTCTGTTTCCTGCTGCTGTCTCTGTTTTCTCTGACGGTGCTGCTCAACAGGTGGGTCTCTGCGGATCACGGACACACGCACGGGTTCTGTCATGTCTGGGTGCTTCAGCCCTGGTTTAGGCCTGGACTATGATTATATAATTAAATAACAAAGCTGCCAAAGGAGATATACAAGTATTGCAAGTCATATTGTTTATTATTTTATGCCTGAGAACAGGTTTTAGTTGGATTTGAACAGGTTTTAGTTGGATTTGAACATGATTTAGATGGATTTGAACAGGTTTTAGTTGGATTTGAACAGGTTTTAGTTGGATTTGAACAGGTTTTAGTTGGATATGAACATGATTTAGATGGATTTGAACATGATTTAGATGGATTTGAACAGGTTTCAGATGGATTTGGGCCGGAGTTTGTGACCCCAGACTCTTTATGAGGGTCTTTTATTTGTGAGGTATTTCTGTCACAGATACATCCACATCCTGATGGTGTTCTGGTCGTTTCTCGCTGGACTGGTCACGTTCTACTGTTCTCTGAGCCCAGACTCTCTGCTTCCCAGCGTCCTGTTCCACTCCAGACCTACACAGAAGGTCAGTCGGGTCTGGGATCCTTTTCCAAAATAACCAGAAGCTCTCAGAAAACTGTCTTTTAAGGATTTAATGCATCTGCAAATTGACTCATAGGATTCTCCAACACAGGTTTTATTCACAGAGAACGAACTGTGTTATCAGCCGAACATCATGAGGACAGTGTATTTAATCCACAGGAGCTAAACTTCTAAAGATTTGGGGGGTTGGGCCAAAAGTGATAACGAACTAGTGAACCAAACCAAACAGAACACACCTGAGCCTCTGAACACACCTGAACACACCTGAACACAGCTGAAGGGTTTGTGTTAATGGTTTCTGTTTGTCTCAGCGTCAGGAGCCGGAGCTGTTTCCGTCTGGACACAGTTGTGCCATTTGTGGGAAGAACAAGTGCAAGCGACACCGGTGAGAGCTCTTGTGAATAATTTAAATTCTCTGTGTTTTCAGCAGTTGTCACAGATTAGACACATCACATTTATCATTCTAACGGTCCGATACTCACAAATATAGTTCTATGAAAATGAAATCATTGTTTGGAGATGTTTGTTTATTTGTTCAAACTAAAAAAACAAGCTAGAATACAAGTCAAAAGTGTGATTATAGGTTAACGGATGATTTAACAGAGACCTTTAGACCGATATTGAATAATAAGATTGTATGTATTTGAATAACATCTTTAAACAAAAGTGTGAGGCGTGTGATGAGTGTGAACGTGTGGTTCCTCAGACCGACTCTGCTGCTGGAGAACTATCAGCCCTGGTTAGACCTGAAGGTTCACTCTAAAGTCGACTCTTCCATCGCTGAGGTAACGACTCAGAATCTCTCAGCTCTTTATCTCCGCTCAAACCCTCAACATCATTCATTTGCGTTTGTGTCTGAAGGTGTTCGAGCTGGTCCTGGAGAACTTCGTCTACCCCTGGTACAGGTGAGGACCCCCCTCTGAACCCTTCAAAATAAAACGTACTCCAGTCCAGCCTGTCGTCGTCTTTAGTACTGAACCTGTTAAAGCTGGATTCGTGTGTTTGCTCTGTTTCAGGGACATCACGGACGACGAGGCCTGTCTGGACGAAGTGAGGATGACCTTTCGTTTCTTTGCTTCGGTTCTGGTTCGACGAGCTCAGAAGGTGACACATATTTCCTCGAACTCGCCGTCAGATTTTGAGTCCAAATAGACGAAGGAGGCGGGGCCTGGTTGTTTTCAGTCGTATAAAAAGTGTTCTGCAGTGAACCGTTTTATTTCAGGTGGATGTTCCCGCTGTGTTCGCCGACAAAGTGATGAAGGCCGCCATGAAACACATCGAGATCGTCGCTAAAGCTCGACAGAAAGGTTTGGGACTGAGTTTATCTCTTAAAAGAAAAAGGCCAACTATTGTGTTTTCATACCTTTTATTATTCACTTAAAACTGTACGGATTAAATACAGTCAGCTGTCTTGTTTTATGAGGTTAAAGTCTGGAACCAAAAGGACATTTACAGCAGCAGCAAAAGAAAAGCTGAATTTAGATCTGATTTTGAGGCTTTTAGTTCTATATGAAGAAATATACTGTACGTACAACCAGATGGACCACTTATTTATTTTTTTATTATTTATTTAACAATATTTTGTCAATTTCAACGTCTTTTAATTTATTAAAATAGGTACAGTGTACAGCTTTTTGAATCCTCAGAGACAAGGTTTTGGTTTATTAATGTAGCTCGACTTAAGTATTTTTGTGATATTGAGTAAACAGAGCCCATCAAGAGCTTTTATTTGATCGGAATGTCTCATTTTCAACCAAAATGTCACTTATGTCCTGTTGGTTCTCAGCCTCCGTGTTTTAAATGTAAATTAAAATTAAACCGGGACAGTTTTAACCTGAGCACAGTGCCACCTGGAGGTTAATTCTGTGATGATGATGTTCCAGTGAATGACGTGGACTCCCTGCAGCAGGCCGCTCTGGACGAGTACGGCCCCGACCTCCATGTGGCGCTGCTGAGCCGTAAAGATGAGCTGCTGTACCTCCGCACGCTCACGGAGGCGCTGTTCCCCTACGTCCTGCCCCCGAAGGCCTCCGACTGCAGGTGAGTCCCGTACGTCCTGTCCCCGAAGGCCTCCGACTGCAGGTGAGTCCCCTACGTCCTGCCCCCGAAGGCCTCCGACTGCAGGTGAGTCCCGTACGTCCTGCCCCCGAAGGCCTCCGACTGCAGGTGAGTCCCGTACGTCCTGCCCCCGAAGGCCTCCGACTGCAGGTGAGTCCCGTACGTCCTGCCCCCGAAGGCCTCCGACTGCAGGTGAGTCCCGTACGTCCTGCCCCCGAAGGCCTCCGACCGCAGGTGAGTCCCGTACGTCCTGCCCCCGAAGGCCTCCGACTGCAGGTGAGTCCCCTACGTCCTGCCCCCGAAGGCCTCCGACTGCAGG
The DNA here is from genome assembly GCA_036850595.1 of Rhyacichthys aspro. NCBI lineage: Eukaryota > Metazoa > Chordata > Actinopteri > Gobiiformes > Rhyacichthyidae > Rhyacichthys > Rhyacichthys aspro. The sequence continues at coordinate 13,848 of JAWCTZ010001183.1, read as the reverse complement.
TGAGTCCCGTACGTCCTGTCCCCGAAGGCCTCCGACTGCAGGTGAGTCCCCTACGTCCCGCCCCCGAAGGCCTCCGACTGCAGGTGAGTCCCGTACGTCCTGTCCCCGAAGGCCTCCGACTGCAGGTGAGTCCCGTACGTCCTGTCCCCGAAGGCCTCCGACTGCAGGTGAGTCCCCTACGTCCCGGGTTTGGGTTTTGTGCAGTGTTTTGTGTTTCATCTTGTTTGGGTCATTTTTTTCAGCTTTGTTCCGTTGTATTTAATGCCTTTAGTTCTTTTTTTTTCTAATTTGACTGATTTTTCATTTCACGGCAGTTTTGCTGACATATTTTTTCTTTCTAGCTCTAGTATTTTAAGTAGATTATTCCTGATAAAGTCTTTGCAAATGAAAGGGAAAAATAAAAGCATGTGTTTTAAATGTTTTAATGTGTTTTGTGTCAGGTCCCTGTCGCTGCTGCTCAGAGAAGTCATGGCTGCTTCTGTTATTCTGCCCACGATGGACTTCATGGCCGACCCTGTGAGTGAAAAACACCACACACTTAACGTTCAGACGGACTTTCAAAATAATGCAGCAGATAATGAACGGACAGATGCAGCTTTAGAATGTATTTGTTTTTCTCAGGACACAGCGAACCTGATGGTGCTGCTGTTTGTGGACGACACTCCTGTGAGTTCAGACTGAGCCTTTGAATAAATATAATCAGAAAAAGAAACTGTCTTATGTCTGTGCTCTGTTCTTCAGCCTGAACCAGCCTCAGAGCCTCCATCTCCTTTGGTCCCGTTTTTACAGAAATACGTGAGCGTCAGCAACAAGAAGCCGTCCGTGAGTGTTTCATACCAACAATAATTCTTCTGAAAATGGATCTGTGTCATTTAAAACAGTCTAAACAAAAGGATTTAACCTGTTTCTGTTTCACATGTTGCACTAATGTCCTTCTGTCACAAATATACAGAAAACAACTGAATCTGAATTTAAGAGACAATTGAACCCAGAATTAACCCGACTCAGATCCATTTATTGTGCTGTTTATTCTGCTTAAGTCTCTTGTTGGTGGTCTTTTCTGGAACTGTGAAAGTGTAGTTTGAGTGTTTTCTCGTGACCGTCTCGTGTGAGGTGCTGAAGCTGGAGCTGAAGGAGATCCGGGAGCAGCAGGACCTTCTCTTCAGGTTCATGAACTTCCTGAAACAAGAGGGAGCCGTCCACGTTCTTCAGTTCTGCCTCACTGTCGGTAAGAGACCATCCCTTTATTCTGACTTCAATAGGCTCCGCCCCCTTCTCTCAGTTTAATCAGACTGGGGTCTGTCAAAAGCTCAATATGAAGCTTTAGCATAAAATGGTCTTTACCATTTAGTCTGCATCAGGAAGAACCAAAACAGTTGTCCACTCAAGACCCTTCTGTGATTGGCTGATGAAGCTTGGGGGCGGGGCTTAGCGATAGGTCAGTATAAACAGTGATTCTCAAACTTTTCCACCTTAAGAATATATTTAACTGGAGGTCTTTCTTATTCTTTTTAAGCTACATAGTTCCACCTGTGTCCCTGTCTCCAGCCAGACGCCTTTCTCATTGTATTATTCTGTTTTAATTTCCTGGTGTTGAAATCCCTTAATGTTTCCATGGCAACCATTAAGGGACCGAGGAGCAATGTCTTTACAAACAACTTTACAAGACATGAATAAATGTTGCTGCAGTGTTTGACTCTCCCAGACTCAGATTATAACCTCCAAAATAATCCAGCTTGCAAATACGGGATATTGTGTTGTTTTTTTGTTTGTTTGTTTAAGATTTTAATGCATTGAAGGGGTTAAAAAAAAAAAAAAAAATCATAAATATTTTTAATGTATGGTGAGAAGTTAATGATGACATCCATTAAACATTTTTTTAAATATATTGACAGGTCAATATTTCTATGAGAATCACAAAGAGACTCGAGAGTAAAGATCAGATACAGTTAAATCTAAACCAGTAAATGAGTCATCCATTTACAAAGACTTTGGTTGAGTTTATTCTGGTGTCTCTTCAGAGGAGTTCAACGATAAGATCCTGAGTCCGGAGCTGAGCGACTCTCAGCTGCAGAGTTTACACGACGAGGTGGTCCACATCTACGAGACGTACTGCCTCGACGAGAGCGTCGACAAGATCAGCTTCGACCCCTTCATCGTGGACGAGATCCGCAACAGTGAGAACACACTCTTATCCTACTGCCTCTGTCGCCCCCTGGTGGACAGGTCAACAGGTTCAGGAGGCTTTATTCTCAACTGTAGCTAAAGAGAGAGGCTCATTCACAACAGACAAGCTCCAGTTCAGACATACAGACCCGTCCCAGGTTTTATAAAGAGCAGCCTCCGAGACCTGAGAAGGATTTACACTTAAACACTGTTTGGACTCCCCTCCTTGAACCTCCACGTTATCGTGGTGGAGGGTTTGAGCGCCCGAATGACCCCAGGAGCTGTGTTGTCGGGGGCTACGTGCCCCTGACGGGTTCAAGACCCCTTATGGACAGAGACAGACCGAGGCCGGTAACGTCCCCCGGGATGTCTCTGGTCTGGGAACGCCTCAGTGTTCCTCAGAGGAGCTGGAGGAAGTGTCTGGGGAGAGGGAGGTCTGGGGGTCTCTGCTTAGACTGCTGCCCCCGGGACCTAGCCCCGGATCAGAGGAAGAAGATGGACAAAACTAAACCCAGAGCCTTGTTTAGGATCCTTTATATCTTTTTAAACCCTTCAGTTTGTTTCCACAAAAACATTCTCTTTTAAAGATTGGCAAAAAATTATGTGTCAACATATTTTTTCCAGAAAAACAAATATTTATGCATTTTCTGAAATTAAATTAAATTAACCCCTTAAATAAAGTTTTAGCAATTAAAGTCTCCTGTAAAAAATTTTTTTTTTAAGTCCCATAAATTCACATGTAATTGTTTTGGGTTATTATCCGAGTCTGAGAGCGTCAAAAACACTGCATTTGAACGGTTCCATGGAAACATTAAGGGATTTCAACACCAGGGACAAAAAGCATCAATCACATTAAATGGTAGAGTGCTGGACAAATGCATTTTGATTGAGAGTCAATGGCACAAAAAATACTGAAGGGAAACAGGTGGAAGTATTTAGATTAAAAGAAAGAGGCATTAAGATAAAAATGAAGATATTAATACACAACCTGGACAAATGTTAACACAAAGTTATACAAAAATGAAATTCAGGAAAAATGGAAGAAGTGATGGAGGTTTACGTTCAAACACAAACAGGTCAATAATATTTATTAATACTTTAAAAAATCAAGCATAACGTAGTATCAACATCTTCAAAAAAGTTTTGTCACAAGTTTTCTCACTAAACGTGTCTCGCTCACTTTGTTACGAACCACTTTAACACATTGTCTTTTTAATTTAAACATTTGATATTTTCCAGAACAGTTTTTTTCTGACGTTACCACAGTTTGAGTTCCAGACTGGTCCAGACTGGTCCAGACTGGTCCAGACTGGTCCTGACTGGTCCTGACTGGTCCAGACTGGTCCAGACTGGTCCAGACTGGTCCTGACTGGTCCAGACTGGTCCAGACTGGTCCAGACTGGTCCAGACTGGTCCTGTCGGGTCCTGACTGGTCCAGACTGGTCCTGACTGGTCCAGACTGGTCCTGACTGGTCCAGACTGGTCCAGACTGGTCCTGTCGGGTCCTGACTGGTCCAGACTGGTCCTGACTGGTCCAGACTGGTCCTGACTGGTCCAGACTGGTCCTGACTGGTCCTGACTGGTCCTGACTGGTCCAGACTGGTCCAGACTGGTCCTGACTGGTCCTGACTGGTCCTGACTGGTCCTGTGGTTCTGTCCAGACTGGTCCAGACTGGTCCAGACTGGTCCAGACTGGTCCTGACTGGTCCTGACTGGTCCAGACTGGTCCAGACTGGTCCAGACTGGTCCTGACTGGTCCTGACAGGTTCTGACAGGTTCTGACTGGTCCAGACTGGTCCTGACTGGTCCAGACTGGTCCTGTGGTTCTGTCCAGACTGGTCCAGACTGGTCCAGACTGGTCCTGACTGGTCCTGACTGGTCCTGTGGTTCTGTCCTGACTGGTCCAGACTGGTCCAGACTGGTCCAGACTGGTCCTGACTGGTCCTGACTGGTCCTGACTGGTCCTGACTGGTCCTGTGGTTCTGTTCAGACTGGTCCAGACTGGTCCAGACTGGTCCTGACTGGTCCTGTGGTTCTGTCCAGACTGGTCCAGACTGGTCCAGACTGGTCCAGACTGGTCCAGACTGGTCCTGACTGGTCCTGACTGGTCCTGACTGGTCCAGACTGGTCCTGACTGGTCCTGTGGTTCTGTTCAGTCGCTGCAGGGCCGTACTCGGAGGTGGTGAAGCTGCAGCAGATGAAGTGTCTGTTCGAGGCGTACGAACACGTCCTGTCGCTGCTCGAGAACGTCTTCACTCCGATGTTCTGCCACAGCGACGAGGTTCCTTCCACAAACCGTCTGTAGAACCTCGTTAGACTCGCTCTGTTCCGCTGACTGGTCTGTTGTGTTTTCAGTATTTCAGACATCTGCTGCGAGGAGTCGAGTCTCCGACCAGAAACAACAAAATCAACAGGTTTGTCTTTTACTCTGAGTCCACGACATGGAACCGGAACGTTTCAGACTCGGATTAGTCTGATGGAGAAGTCACAACGGAACCCTGAGGTCAGAGTGTTCATAGAAAACACCTGGAGATAAATCTTCTGGAGGTGGTTCCTGTTGAACTTTGGTTAAAGTCAGATGAGTTTAAATGTCCATAAAACAGCAGCATTTATCGACGACGAGGCTCCCGTCGATCGGTTCTGTTTAAACGTCTCTGATGAGTTTCCTGATTATTTTCACTCAGACCCTGAGTCAGTCGTTCTCTGTTTACTGCAGAAACCCGTCGAAGCGAGGCGAGGCGTCTGGGATCAGTCGGATCGGGAGCAGGATTAAAGGAGTCTTCAGGAGCTCGGCTCTAGAGGGCGCTATCCTTCCTCCGAGTGCCATGGGAGACTTAGACGACGACACGGTCAGTGGGTTATCCTCCAAAGAAACAACAGGATATGAAATATTTAGATCTTTAACCGTGTGTTAAAACTCAGTTTTCATTCGTTGGACTTGAGCAGGTTTTAGTTGGACTCAAGCAGGTTTTTGTTGGATTTGAACAGGTTTTAGTTGGATTTGAACAGGTTTTAGTTGGACTCAAGCAGGTTTTTGTTGGATTTGAACAGGTTTTAGTTGGATTTGAACAGGTTTTAGTTGGATTTGAACAGGTTTTAGTTGGACTCAAGCAGGTTTTTGTTGGACTTGAACAGGTTTTAAAACTATTTTTTATGAAAAACAGAATTTTTAGGACAAAGAAATAAAAAAGTAGTAAAAATCTGAAAATATTAACAGAAAGGTGTAAAGTGGTCTTAGATTTACAGAGTTTACTTTTATCATAAATATTGATTACCGTATTTTCCGGACTATAAGCCGCTACTTTTTTCCCACGCTTTGAACCATGCGGCTTATACAGAGATGCGGCTTTTCTATGAATTTTTCTTCAGCCCTCAGGGGCTTACTGCCGTGTTACAGGCACTGTTCAGAAACAATCAGTTCAGGTATATGAATAAACACTTATGGTACAAAATCTTTCTATGTAAATATATTATTTCTCAACCTGGATATCGGCGGCTTATAGTCCGGTGCGGTTTATATGTGAGAAAATATATATTTCTTTTAAATTTTAGTGGGTGCGGCTTATATTTAGGTGCACTCTATAGTCCGGAAAATACGGTAAATACTCCAGACTCTCTCCTCCTTCGTTCTCTTCATTTAAACTTAAAACGGTTCATTCTGATTCCTGTTTATCCACATCAAACACTGAGATGAAGGTGAGCTCAAGTCCATCAGGAGAAATACTCAGGTGTGTCTCAGGTGTGTCTCAGGTGTGTCTCAGGTGTGTGGTGTGTCTCAGGTGTGTCTCAGGTGTGTCTCAGGTGTGTGGTGTGTCTCAGGTGTGTCTCAGGTGTGTGGTGTGTCTCAGGGGTGTCTCAGGGGTGTCTCAGGTGTGTCTCAGGTGTGTCTCAGGTGTGTCTCAGGTGTGTCTCAGGTGTGTGGTGTGTCTCAGGTGTGTCTCAGGTGTGTGGTGTGTCTCAGGGGTGTCTCAGGGGTGTCTCAGGTGTGTCTCAGGTGTGTCTCAGGTGTGTGGTGTGTCTCAGGTGTGTCTCAGGTGTGTGGTGTGTCTCAGGGGTGTCTCAGGTGTGTCTCAGGTGTGTCTCAGGTGTGTCTCAGGTGTGTCTCAGGTGTGTGCTGTGTCTCAGGTGGAGGAGGCGACCGTGGTCCTGGAGGATGATTTTCCCTCGGAGCCGGTGAGTTCGTCCGGTTCTCTCAGGAACCTCTCGTTCTGGAGCGTGTCCATCCCGTTCATCGACGTCGTGGAGGACGAAGTGAGGAAAGAGAAGGTCCCTGCGTTCTGCATCGAGGTCGAACGCAACGACAGGAAGGAGGGTCAGTGAACGCATCAGAGCGGCCGCCATTAAAGCCTGACAGCATGGGTTTTAGATGGATCTGAACAGGTTTTAGATGGATCTGAACAGGTTTTAGATGGATCTGAACAGGTTTTAGATGGATCTGAACAGGTTTTAGCTGGTTTTGAACAGGTTTTAGATGGATCTGAACAGGTTTTAGATGGATTTGAACAGGTTTTAGCTGGTTTTGAACAGGTTTTAGCTGGTTTTGAACAGGTTTTAGCTGGTTTTGAACAGGTTTTAGCTGGATTTAAACAGGGTTTAGCTGGTTTTGAACAGGTTTTAGCTGGATTTAAACAGGGTTTAGCTGGTTTTGAACAGGTTTTAGCTGGTTTTGAACAGGGTTTAGCTGGTTTTGAACAGGGTTTAGCTGGTTTTGAACAGGTTTTAGCTGGTTTTGAACAGGTTTTAGCTGGATTTAAACAGGTTTTAGCTGGATTTAAACAGGTTTTAGTTGGTTTTGAACAGGTTTTAGTTGGTTTTGAACAGGTTTTAGCTGGTTTTGAACAGGTTTTAGCTGGATTTAAACAGGTTTTAGTTGGTTTTGAACAGGTTTTAGCTGGTTTTGAACAGGTTTTAGCTGGATTTAAACAGGTTTTAGTTGGTTTTGAACAGGTTTTAGCTGGTTTTGAACAGGGTTTAGCTGGTTTTGAACAGGTTTTAGCTGGTTTTGAACAGGTTTTAGCTAGTTTTGAACAGGTTTTAGCTGGATTTAAACAGGTTTTAGCTGGTTTTGAACAGGTTTTAGCTGGTTTTGAACAGGTTTTAGCTGGATTTAAACAGGTTTTAGCTGGTTTTGAACAGGTTTTAGCTGGATTTAAACAGGTTTTAGTTGGTTTTGAACAGGTTTTAGCTGGATTTAAACAGGTTTTAGTTGGTTTTGAACAGGTTTTAGTTGGTTTTGAACAGGTTTTAGCTGGTTTTGAACAGGTTTTAGCTGGATTTAAACAGGTTTTAGTTGGTTTTGAACAGGTTTTAGCTGGTTTTGAACAGGTTTTAGCTGGATTTAAACAGGTTTTAGTTGGTTTTGAACAGGTTTTAGCTGGTTTTGAACAGGTTTTAGCTGGTTTTGAACAGGTTTTAGCTGGTTTTGAACAGGTTTTAGCTGGTTTTGAACAGGTTTTAGCTGGATTTGAACAGGTTTTAGCTGGATTTGAACAGGTTTTAGCTGGTTTTGAACAGGTTTTAGCTGGTTTTGAACAGGTTTTAGCTGGATTTAAACAGGTTTTAGTTGGTTTTGAACAGGTTTTAGCTGGTTTTGAACAGGTTTTAGCTGGATTTAAACAGGTTTTAGTTGGTTTTTAACAGGTTTTAGCTGGATTTAAACAGGTTTTAGTTGGTTTTGAACAGGTTTTAGTTGGTTTTGAACAGGTTTTAGCTGGTTTTGAACAGGTTTTAGTTGGATTTGAACAGGTTTTAAACAGGTTTTAGCTGGTTTTGAACAGGTTTTAGCTGGATTTAAACAGGTTTTAGTTGGTTTTGAACAGGTTTTAGCTGGTTTTGAACAGGGTTTAGCTGGTTTTGAACAGGTTTTAGCTGGTTTTGAACAGGTTTTAGCTGGTTTTGAACAGGTTTTAGCTGGTTTTGAACAGGTTTTAGCTGGATTTAACTGTATTCTCTGGTTCTTCCAGTGGGCCATGAGACTGAGAGCTGGTCCGTTTGCAGACGATATCTGGAGTTTTACGTTTTAGAATCAAAACTCACTGAATTTCACGGTAAAAACAATCACACTTTTTATTAATCTAATTTTTAAATCAGATTTGACTGATTTGTGGTTGTGTTGTGTGTTGTTTTTTCAGATTTGACTGATTTGTGGTTGTGTTGTGTGTTGTTTTTTCAGATTTGACTGATTTGTGGTTGTGTTGTGTGTTGTTTTTTCAGATTTGACTCATTTGTGGTTGTGTTGTGTGTTGTTTTTTCAGATTTGACTCATTTGTGGTTGTGTTGTGTGTTGTTTTTTTCAGATTTGACTGATTTGTGGTTGTGTTGTGTGTTGTTTTTTCAGATTTGACTGATTTGTGGTTGTGTTGTGTGTTGTTTTTTCAGATTTGACTGATTTGTGGTTGTGTTGTGTGTTGTTTTTTCAGATTTGACTGATTTGTGGTTGTGTTGTGTGTTGTTTTTTCAGATTTGACTGATTTGTGGTTGTGTTGTGTGTTGTTTTTTCAGATTTGACTCATTTGTGGTTGTGTTGTGTGTTGTTTTTTTCAGGGACGTTTGCAGACGTCCAGCTTCCGTCCAAAAGAATCATCGGACCAAAGAATTACGAGTTCTTGGAGTCGAAACGACAGGAGTTTGAGGAGTATTTACAGGTTAATTATTCAACCACAGCCGTTATGGAATAATCTATATTCTGTAAATATAACTTGCTCTTATTCTGTCGATAACTTCAGATAAACCCCTTTCAGAATAAAAGTCTCCTACAGCTCAGTCTTTTATCTTCCTGTAAAGCCTGTTGTTTTTGTGCAGAGCGTCCTGGTTCTGCCGGAGCTCAGTAACAGTCAGCTCTTGGCAGACTTCCTGTCTCCTCACAGCATGGAGTCTCAGTTCCTGGACAAGATGCTGCCCGACGTCAACCTCGGTGAAAAACACATTTAGTTTTTGGACTTTCATTTCAAACTCTGGAGCAGAATTCTTTTTGACGATCCACGGTTCTTCTGTTTGTAAAAAATGATTCCACTTTTCTGTTTTTCACAGGCAAAATTTTCAAGTCTGTTCCAGGAAAACTTATAAAAGAGGTGAGTTTTTAAAACATATAACTTACTTTAATATTTTATATTATATAAGTTTAATCTCGTCTGGTTCAGAGAGGCCTTCTCAATATTAACAAATATTACAGGTGTAGCATGGACTTGATCAGGTTTAGTTGGATTTCAACAGGTTTTAGATGGGCTTGAGCAGGTTTTAGTTGGATTTGAGCAGGTTTTAGATGGATTTGAGCAGGTTTTAGTTGGATTTGAGCAGGTTTTAGTTGGATTTGAGCAGGTTTTACTTGAACTTTATCGAATTGATTCAAATCTGAAATAGTTCTGGCTGGTTTTTCGACGCAGGAACAGTCTTGTATTGAATTAGTTTATTTTCATTTAAAATAAACTAATAACAAACACAACATTAATTAATAAAAGAACTTTTAAAACCATCACAAACTAAATTTACAAAATGCTCACATTTGAATCCAGATTGGATCAGGATTCCATCAGTAAATCAAATCAAATATTGTTAAATGTCGACAGAAAGGACAGAACCTGGAGCCCTTCATCCAGTCGTTCTTTAATTCCTGTGAGTCTCCCAAACCCAAACCCAGCCGTCCTGAACTCACCGTCCTCAGCCCCTCGACCTGGAGCCAGCGCAAGGTAACGACCTCTGAACCCAACATCCCGGAGCACCCCGTCTATTCAAGACAGTTTAAAGGGCTTTACATAAAGAGACAGCGGTTAGTGAACGTTTTAGTTTGTGTTTCCTGCAGCTGTTCAGTGATGTGTTCAGGAACAACGCCAACCTGACCCAACACTCGGACCCAAAACAGAAAGAGAAGTGTTTCCTGGAAAAGCAGACGCTGAGCGGGATGTTCGACTACATGATGTTTGTGGGTGAGTCGTTGGGATCAAGAGAGAAGGCTCATGTTTAAAGTCACGGATTGTTTAAGTCTAGTTTTTAAGTGTTTTTAAGTGTTTTTAATTGTTTTGAATTGTTTCCAGGTCGAGTTGTGTTCAGGATCTCCGTGTCTCTGCACCACGTCCTGTCGGCTCTGAGGATCCTCTTCAAACACTCCTTCGACTCCTACATGGATCAGCTCATGCTCAGCAAACTGCAGCAGGTCCTGCAGGAGCATCGGCTGGTGTCCCTCATCACGCAGCTCAGAGGTCAGGGGTCAGGGGTCGTCCTGATACCAACTCTGCACGAGGTTATTGGTTCTTTTATTTGAACAGTTTTGTTTTTGAGCAGACGCAGTTTTTTGTGAAAACAGTGAAGACAGAAGCAGCGAAGACAAACAGCTCCGAGCGAAGCAGACGTTTGAGGAGATGATGAAGTATTTACCAGGTTCAAACTGAACACCTGAAACAAACGTTCTCCAGGTCACACTTGACAACCTCTGACTCGGAGCCGTCTGTGTTTCCTCAGATTTCGTCGGGAAACTCGTCGGTGAAGAGGCGAAATACGAAGGAATCCGACTTTTATTCGACACGATTCAGCAGCCGCTGCTCAACAAACAGGTCAGAAATAAGAGACGTCTCTCAGTGTCTCGTGTCTCAGACGCGTCTCTCAGTGTCTCCTGTGTTTTTCAGATGACCTACGTTCTGTTGGACGTCGCGCTGCAGGAGCTGTTTCCTGAACTCAACAAGGTGACTTTTTAAAACACGACACAAATCAAATTCAGCAGAAACTGGAGATGAAGAACAGGTTTGTTTGGTTTGAAACGGTTTTGTCTTGGATCAGTGGCTTCTGATTAAATTAGGAGTAAAAATGTTGTGGACGATAAATATTATAAAACCAAAAAGTTTCCTGATAAATCCAGCTGCTGTAAAAACTCTATAATAAGTCAGTTTTTTATGTTGCAGGCTTCAGCTGCAGATCCCTTCATCGTCTGAGCCTCACTTTAAAACCTCACATTTATTCAAGTGCAATATTCTCCAAAGACATTCCACTGAATCATGTCAAAAACACTAGATTTCATTAAATCTATTTATTCTATCACTGTTTGACGGCTCTTTCTTTGTCTTTATTAAAACTTCAGTCCATTTGGTTTTGACACAATACTTTCAACTTATAAATAAATCACACAAGTCTATAATTTACATACATTTATTTTTTCCTCAAATAGAGAACCATTTAGGAACATTTTAAAAATTCAAACAAATGAATAAAATTTGAACAAATCAATTTTGCAGAAAAACGTTACAATTTTTAAGCTAAATATGAGCAGAAAAAAAACAATAAAAAGCATTTTTAACAGAGTTTTGTTCCCTTCATTGTGAGGAACAAAAACCTTCTCTTCACTAAATATACTTCTAACATTTCTTCAGGACAATTTAAATTAATGCAATTCTAAGGAGGAATTAAATTTAATTTTATCTTCAGTAGTTTTTTTGACTTCTACAATTTATATATAATACATTTTTCTTCAGTTTGACCAAAACAAAACAGCAGCAGACTCAAAAAGGCATTTGGTTGAAACACGATGAACTTGATTAAAGAATAAAAACTGATTATTGGAAACTTTTTAGTGAAAATCCGTTCTGCTCAGATTCCCTCAGAGTTTTCCGGGTGTTTTTTCTGCCGAGTTGAAATGCAGGCAGCGTCTCTGGAACAAACTCCAACAGAGACGGCTTTGTTTAAAAAAAAGGAAGAACATACAGAGGGTTCACGGACAAAAGCCCATTCACATAAGCTTCCAATGGGCCCCGAATCACTGAGGGATCGTGGGCTGAATCTGGACCCTCCGGACCCTCCAGACCCCCTGGACCCTCTGGACCCTCCAGACCCTCCAGACCCTCCGGACCCTCCAGACCCCCCGGACCTTCCAGACCCCCCGACCCTCAGACCCTCCAGACCCCCGGACCTTCCAGACCCCCGGACCCCACCCTCAGACCCCCGGACCCTCCAGACCCTCCAGACCCCCTGGACCCTCCAGACCCCCCGGACCCTCCAGACCCCCCGGACCTTCCAGACCCCCCGGACCCTCCAGACCCTCCAGACCCCCCGGACCTTCCAGACCCCCCGGACCCCCTGGACCCTCCGGACCCCCTGGACCCTCTGGACCCCCTGGACCCTCTGGACCCTCCGGACCCTCCGGACCCTCCAGACCCCCCGGACCCTCCGGACCCTCCAGACCCCCTGGACCCTCCAGACCCCCTGGACCCTCCGGACCCTCTGGACCCTCCGGACCCTCTGGACCCTCCAGACCCTCTGGACCCTCCAGACCACTCCAGACCCCCCGGACCCTCCGGACAAATACCACCTGCCCATTATTTCGATGCCCCCCTCAGTGGGCTCAAAGCTTTAGATCAACAAGCAGCGTGACTGTGATGATTGTGTTCATTGTGTGTTTGATTTGACTGTTTTATAAAAGTGTTGATTGTATTTACTACAGTGTTTTATAATCGACAAACACTGATATTAAATGTGAATATGTCCATCTATAAACACAGTGGGTTCGTGGACATGCCCCCCCCCCGAGTCGGGACAAGTCCTGTCCCATGATTCCACTGTCCACCCACAGTCAACCCACTATTTCATTCAATGGAGTAAATGTAAACTGGGGTCTCTGTATCTCAGCTCTGGAAGGGTCTAGGGCCCCCAAACTGTTCCCCAGTCTAAGTCTCAGGACCCTTTAACAGGACGCAGAGTTTCACGAAAATCGGAGAAACTTTTTTTTTCGACACAAAATTTCTATAAGCTATACCCTTTGGGTTTTTTTGATGGACATTTTTGAGTTTCTCTGATCTTTTTGAAACTCGGTGTCCTGAGAGAGGGTCCTGAGACGTAGACAGCAGCACCAGTCCTGAGACCCTAGACCCGTCCTGAGCTGAGATACAGAGGTCCCACTTTACAGTCATTCCACTGAACAGTGGGTTTGTGACGTGTTGATTGTGAGGAACTGTTGTGGGTCTAAGACTGGGATGAAAACAGCTGCAGGATTCTGGAAAACTCACGATTAAAGGAATTTTTACATTTGTTTAATACAACGAAAAAATAACAATATGAAAGACCTTTGTGAAAATACAACTGAATAAAATGAAAAGGGTTTTATCCAATTATGTCCACTGCCTTTTAGTTTGAGTCAAAAAATAAAAACTGGACGGATCCTGGTCACATTTCATCAAACTATGAAATATTTTGAAAAATATTTATTTAAAAATTTAGAGAAAAATCCTTCAAACAAAAACATAACTTTACAATAAAACACTATTAAAAAAATCTTTCATCATTTCAAATATTGTCCATAAAAGTGGTTCTAAAGAGGTTCGTGTGAGATGTAACGGAAGGTTCTAGTTGGACTTGAACAGGTTCTAGTTGGACTTGAACAGGTTCTAGTTGGACTTGAACAGGTTCTAGAAAAATTTTTATCTAGTTGGACTTGAACAGGTTCTAGGTGAATCTGAACAGGTTCTAGTTGGACTTGAACAGGTTCTAGGTGAATCTGAACAGGTTTTAGTTGGACTTGAACAGGTTCTAGGTGAACTGACTCAGGATCAGCTGCAGGTTCAGGTGAAGCAGAGTCAGAACAGAGAGAGAGAGAGCGGGTCCTGAGGCCGAGCTCCAGAGTCGGGTCCTTCCTTCGACGGCCGGACGCACCAGTCTCTGTTTAGAAATGAAGCTGGACCACGACGGACGTCAGGTCTCCTGGAA
>JAWCTZ010001182.1:0-23063 GCA_036850595.1 Rhyacichthys aspro | reverse complement strand
GAAAAGGGTTTGGATAAAATTAAAGGAGGATGAGACATGTCCTAATACAAATGTACAATGTTATTTAATGTCTATATGTAAACTTGCCTGAAAAAAACAATAAACAGAATTAAAAAAGGGGTTTGAAAGAATAAAATGGAGGAAGTGAAGCTTGAAAAAGACAAAATGTGAATAAAATGTGTTGGTAAATTGAAGGAAAATCAATCTACGACAAAAGAGCAACTCAAGATAACAGAGAGATATTAAAACGAGAAGGATTTAAGAGAATAAAATAAGGGTGGGACAAGAAATGTATGAATCTGGATGAGATGGACCAGCCCACCAGAGACATCCCTCTTTGTTCACTCATCCATCCATCCATCCATCCATCCATTCATTCAAACAGCCGTCGACTTGACCCCCAGTCGCACCACGTCACCATCCGTCCCACTGACAAGCCATTATCTTCAATGGCAGGTGTGGACCAGACACGACACGGTCCGTCCACGTCTCAGTTCCGGCTCCGACCCGGACTCAGACCCGTCTCTGAACCTCACCCGAACCGTTCTGCGCACGAGACCTCGTCCCGGATCCAAACAGTCAAAAAAGCCTCAAATTTCTATTTTTAGAGCATCTCTAAAAATGGTGCATGACGTCCTGGGGCACTGGCGCGTGCTGGTGCATGGGAACCGCGTGCCCAGACGAGTGCGCGTGTTTTTCTTGTTCTTTTTTTTTTTTGCTTGTGCATTTTCATTCAACATATACTGGATGCATAAGAGGAAAGAAAATCTGACACGAGCTAATTTTAGCCAGCGATGTTCATTCATAAAAACCCACCCCTCCTCCTCCTACACCTTCCTTCTTTCCTCCTTGTTTTCTTACTCCAAATTTCCTCTTTTTCTCATTTTGCTGCTTAGAAATCCCTCTTTATCCTTTCCTTCCCCTACACTTTTTCCCCGTTTAATTCCGTCCATTTTCTTCCTCTTTCTTCCCTCCTTACTTGTATCCCGTCTTCTTCCTAGCCCCCCGCCCCTTTATTTTCCACCTCTCGTTTTCACGCACACACCGTCAATGACTACGAGCGGGAAGGTCACCATCACTGAACTGAACAAACCCATCTCCTCGTCCCATGCTGCAGTGAGGCATCTTTACGAAGCCCTTTCCCCGAACATTTCCGATGTCTCCCGAGTGCTCCCGAAACATCAACTCTCGCTCCTAAAGTGACTCTGCGGAGCTCTGCGGAGAGAGATGTGGAGGAAGGAGGCATTACCCGCTCCGGTGTGTGGTCCCCTCCTTCCCGCAGCGAACTTCTCCTTTTTTTTTTTATTTTTTTTTCTCTTTTTTTTCCTTCTTTTTTTCTTCTTTAAAACCTCTTTTTGGGGTTTGGAAGGGGGGGGTGGGGGGCGGGGGCGCTGGCCCCCTTGGTTTGTGGGTTTTTTTCCTGGGTGTGGGGCCTTCCGTCTTCGCGCTGCCCCAGCTCGGCTCATGTTTGGTCCAGAGGTTTTTTCTCCTCGCCTGACGTCAGAAGTCTTCGCTGCTCGGTCGCCGTCATCACGGTCTGTGTGCGTGCGTGCGTCTGCGCGTGTCTGCGTGTGTGTGTGAATCACGGCACGCGCGGCTCCTAAAGGCGGCTCTGGAGGAGGCTCTAGTCACATGTGACATCCACACAGGACTAACCCACTTAAGACTCTTATTGTTGGGTGGGGTTGGGATCTTTTTTTTTAATTTAATTTAATAAAATTAATATAATTATTATATTTATTATATTTATTATATTTATTTATTTATTTATTTATTTATTTATTTATTTTTTATTTTATTTTATTTTATTTTATTTATTTATTTATTTTTTTTTTTATTATTTTATTTTATTTATTTTATTTATTTTATTTATTTTATTTATTTTATTTACTTTATTTTATTTATTTATTTCATTTGGACAACACAGACACATTGGACCAAACCAGATGCATTCGTTGAGCTTATTTTCAGTGTTGGAGGAAGTACTCAACTCCTCATTTAAGTAAAAGTACAGATAAACAGTTAGAAATGTCAAGTAAAAGCATCACATTCAAATTCTTTCTTAAGTTACTTTTAAATGTACTTCAAAATATAAAAGTATTTGACTCAACTTTAATAACCAATCAATAAAAACTGATTTAAAATGATTAAAAACTCATTAAGGTAGAGTTCTTCTTTTCATTACATCTCTTCTGAGTTAAAAAGTTTGGGCAGCTCTAAAAAAAAATAAAAGAAAAAGGGAAGGAAAGGATACAGACGTTAATTATTTTCAGAGTAATCTTTCGAAAATAATTGAACAAACTGTAAAATGTTGTAAATTATGACTTAGAGGAGCATCTGTTGAAGGAAGATGAATGGACATTTTCAATCTAAAGACTTGATTAAAACGTCTTCTTTTGCTGATGTCTTCTCAGCAGTAAGTAGTCCACGTTCTGCCTGAAAATGACTGGGTTGTTTGTTCTGAATTATAACATCTGTCTTTGTTTAAAGCAGCATTATGTAACTTTTCAGATGTCTTGCCTTTCGAGGACTAAAGGAGACGTCACGTGACTTTCAATACACCTTTTTAATATAAATATCTGGGGAACTATGTGCGTCCATTAGCCTTCTTTGCCATCTAAATGACTTAAAGGCTATTTTTATTGACTTCCAGGCTCTTTATTTTGAATTAAAAGTTGTGTAGTGTTGCTCTAAGTGTACAATATATTATTTAAACCTTAAAAAAGACTCAATATGCTTTCAAGAGTATCAGAGCTTACCTTAAAACCGTCTGCAACTCTTCCTTCTATGAATTAAAAGTCTTAAAAGTAACTTGTCTAGTCTAAAAAATGATGCTAAAAGTGTCTCTTTACCTTTATTCCGTGTCTCTTTATCCACTCAGCTCGTATTATCTCATTTCGTCGCATTAATCCCCTCATTATTTACTTATAGCTCCACTGTATCTAAATATAGACACGCCACAGCTGTCCTATCAATCTGCACTCACCATTCAAGCCATAAATAACATCATTTTTGTTCCTTTTTTCCAGAGGCTGACTACTTATCTCCAGTGGATTCCTTTATCCGGCCACAAGGTCAGAGGTAGCACCTGGTCAGATGTTAAAGCCTATGCTGCGGCGATAAGCTCCTATAAAGCTCTGGGTTATTGTTCCCTTTGGACACAAAACGACCCTTTCAACCACGCTTCTACGTAACATCCCCAAATGTACACATAAAAAAAAAAAATCAAATCTGTATTTCCTGACATCGATACGCCTCTTTAATGGCTTTAATGGTTGGTGTTTTACGCATGCGCTCGGAGCGGCCATACGGCGCACAGTGGATGGTGTTATGCAATCCTCGCGCTCGGGCTCTGCCACCCGTCTCGCTGCGTTTCTCACGTGCACGCGCTCACATATGGCGCGCGCGGACGGACGGACGGGGGGGGGGGAGAGGCCCATATGTGTGGCCACGCGTGAAGACGGAGCAGGCAGCTGTCGGAGGCTGAGCATTGTTCACGTGGCAGCCGTACATCACTCCGGCTCCTAACGTGAACCGTCCGCGCTCCGGGAGGTACACGCACACTTTATTACGTACAGTCTAATTGAATATAAGTCAATACTAGGGCGGTGTGTGCGCTAAATGTACACTTCTACGCATCTGGGAAGGAAGTATGGGCCATTTGCTGATGTAGTGTGCTATAAATAAGTGATATAAGGAGGGAGGAAAGCAAATGCATGTAAAACAATCAGGATTATAGGTATCACCATCAGGGTTTAGAAATATAATCTAATCCAATGTAATGGTTTATGTTAAAGGCGTTTTAGCAACATATTACGACTAAAAACAACCCAAACAGTGCTTTTGCAAACTACATTTTCTATTATTTTACCATTAATGCAGATCTAAATGTAGCTAATATAAAAGAGTGACTGAAGAATGTCGTGAGTTCATGGTCCACACTCACTTTAGCTTAATCTCTGCATTATACATTGATATGCATTAGGCTTTATAGTGTTGTGTTTGAAAAAAAAGGAAAATATAGAGGTTTAAATCAAAGCTGGTAACCTCCTCCACCACCTGTAACCGGAATATTATTAAAATGTTCTAGAAATACTGTATATTTTATGTGTGTGTCAATGTTAGTTTTATTTCAGTGGCACATTTAAAGCAGCCAAAAGTGCTTTACAGGCTCATAAAGTGCACTTAGGTAGTAAAAATAAATCAAAGAAGACAAAAAAAAACATGTAAAAACAGTAAAAACTATGTTAGTAGTGGTAGGTCAACCAAGAAATAATGTTAAACTAATGAAAATAGCTGGAACCAACAACAACTCCATCAATTTAGAGCCAATTAAGACCAAACACAGCACTGTTTTTGTCAATTAAGATGAAAAAAAATTAAATTTATAGGTCAATACTATAATCATGTCACTCGTTAATTAATTAATATCTTTTTCAGTTTGTTAAATTCTTCTATACATTGATTATTGTTGTTTTGTGTATGAATTAGTGACATCTATTGGTGGATTTGCAGAAGACATCTACATTTAGATCCCAGATGTTTTCCAATAGACTTTACAGCAGCTTGTAAATAACTCTTTCTCCTTTTGGTCCATCTCTTAACAGTCTCTAATGCCACAGAACAACCGTGTTGAGGTTTTTACTCAGTCTATCGATCTCTGCATTAGCCCCGAGGGAAACTAGGGCCTTATAATTGAACACATCAATAACAAGATGACGCAAATGACTTTTTGAAATGATTCGGTCGGGCCTCGGAGGGTTACAGCTCGTCCTGAGATCAGAGGGTGCCACCGGACGAAAGGTACTGTCTGTTCCCCCCCAGAGGACACGCTGTCCGAGGGCTTTCTCTGATTTGACCTTTACAAGAACAAATACATTTACTGTGAAATACTGTCAAATGGCATAAGCAGTAAATACTTGTACAATTTAAAGAATGTAGAAAACACACTGAATTCACATAAAACAAAAAAAAAACCTGTTGAAAATGCATAATAAAACCAATCAAATGGGAAAATACCATAATATCACATATAAATTATTTCTATAATTACACTTTAAATGTAATAAATCAATAGAATCAATTTGACAGTAATTTAAAGTAAAAAAAAAAAAACAACTTAAACGAACGATTGCATTTTGTGTACACTGTATTGTCTTTTCTATTTTTTACAGTGAAAAAATGGCAACCACAGCTGCCAGTTTCTTACAGTACATTTTACCTTTTTTTTTTCTTTTTTTTTCAGTGTAGATTGCACATTTTTCCTGCATTTTTTGGAAGAATTGAAGATATAATTAGCATGGTTTATTTTAACGGTTAATTCTTAAAGCAGTTTTTAAATGTCAGCTCATTTTTACTCTTTCTTTATTCAGTTACATGCCTTTTGGTTCAATAAAAGCTCGCATTCTTACCTGTTTTATTCGACCAAAAACATCTCAGTTTCTCAGACAGAGCATAATACGTGACCTTCATTTGATTTATTTTTAAACTGTGTCTACACGAGCGGATCTTTGTGGATAAACTGAATTACGATGTGTTTTTTTTTTACAGTGAGAAAGCAGCGTGACACCGGCGGCTGTGATGCACACCGCCTCCTTCTTTACGCCCGGAGAATAAAGACACCACCTCATACATTCATGGATTTTTTTTGGTCTCCGACTCAATTACATCACTCCACCTTTAGCGCAGGAAACTCCCGAGTCAGCCCACGCTCTCTACGCTCTCCCGACCTGCCCATCGCTGCTTTCATTCCTCCTCCCCACAGATTTTCATCTCTCTTTATTCATTTTAAGCCCGCTAGCCGACGGATATAAAGGATATAAAGGGAAAAATCAGTCAGAGCGTCTTTCCTTCCTTGTTATTTGTAGACGGCTTTAGTATGAATCACCTCGTGTGACAGGAATACAAATGAAAAGCGTGTGTTTTCATTGATGCCCTCCCCGCGTCCCACTTCATTCATTTTTCCAGCAAAGCACTCTGGGTAAATGAGAGGCTGTTACATCATCTTGCCGTTTGGCTTTGGAGCGAGAAAGCCGGCTTCACTCCCAGAGCTTTTCTCTTCTACGTTACTGCATTGTTTTTGCTCTTTTGTTGCAGTAATGACAAAGACGGCTAAAAGTAACGCTGAAACTGAGCACGTTTCCAACCGTCTCCTTCAGAAAGTCAGAGGAGGACGTGTTGTGCAGTTGCATAACCCAACGCTTCATATTTAGGGCAGTGGCGCATAGCTGTACTTACCACACCAACCTGACGTTACAGGACTCAGTGTACTAAAGACACAAACTAAATGAGTCATATACTACTATACTAGACTATAATGGACTCTAGAATGTAGTTTATCTTGTAACAAACCTGGTCTGATTCATTTATTACTTGGAAAATGTATTTTACTAGACATTTTTAACCTTTTATGTTAAAAATATCCTTCATAATGTCCAAAACAATGAAAGTAGTAGCTTCCTGAAGGTGGAAACTGGATTAACAACACTAGGAGCAACTAGAACTGTATGTTTAGAGCATTTTTCAGAGAGTAACTGTGAGTATTAAACCTGGGCACACAACAGGACACAGGAAACTAAACTATATAATGCTGTGCCATGGTAAAGGCTACCAAATCTATACTATACTATACTATACTATACTATACTAAGATACGCCTTAACTGTGCTTAATTTGTAAATGAAATAATGATAACTTTTATAGTCAAAAAACACTTAAATGTTCCTGGAAATACTGCACTTTTGCTTTGAAAAGGCAATATACTATTCTGTTGCTGCTAAAGTGTTACTATTGTACTATACTATTACTGTACTATACTGTACTGTACTCATTACCATACTATGCTATGTGTAACTACTGCACTATAGCAATTTACTGTTATATACTACACCAAACTGCTTAATACTACACAAAACTATACTACAATACAATACACTACACCACTCTACACTACACTATACTTACCACACTATACTATAAACTATACTAAACGTCTTCTGTTTCCGAATCTTTTCAATCCTTTAACAATTTTCTTCCCAACACTGCACTATACTACACTGTACTATACAATGCACAACACTACACTATACTACACTACACTACACTGAACCCCACACTACACTACACTACATTACACTACATTACACTACACTATACTACACTACATTACACTACACTATACTAAACTACATTACACTACACTATACTACACTATACTACACTACATTACATTACATTACATTACACTACACTACACTATACTACACTACACTACACTACACTATACTACACTACACTACATTACACTACACTACACTATACTACACTACACTACATTACACTACACTACACTAAACTACACCACACTATACTACACTATACTATACTATACTATACTATACTATACTATACTATACTATACTATACTACACTACACATAGAAACATACTGTTACTACTATTATTCTATTCTATTAAACCACTATTTATTTACATATTTGTTTATTCATTTATTATTTTGACAGATACAAAACACACAAATTGTTAGAATCAAAATAAGTGAAACTGATGCCGTTTTTTTACAGACATTTAAAAGAACATAAATAACAAAAACAGATGAACACGCAGCAGTAAACACTAAACATAAACATGGAACAAACAATATAAATACTCTTTAAATGTGGCTCACGCTGCTGTTTTTTATGGCTCTAACGTTTACATGCTTCATTAGTATTACAGCCCACTACTCTATACTCCACTCTAATCTCATTAACGACCTGAATGTATTTACGGAGCGGGAAAAAAATGCAAACGTTTGAATGTAAGCGTGTCACGACGTGGAGAAACCCAGGGATAATGTGAGTTGTGGTGGGCTTTAGCTTCAGAAGTGGATGAGTAATGCCCTCCTACAGCCCACTCCCCACACACCTCCCCCTCACACTCACCCCGGGTTTCCCTCCAGTAACTACTCCTGCCGTATACGTGTTTACCACACAATGTGTCATAATGTTTGCCGCGGCACCGAGGCTTTTACTGCCATCGTATTTTTCCGACTCGAGCCGATGGGATGAACATTAACAATTGATGTTTGTAATAACTCCTTTCTGCAGAGCCCTGGAGTCAACAGCAGTGTGCTATGTCTTTTATCAGCAAATACTTCTGTGAAAACAAAAGCAAAACTGCACCGGTCTTACATTTTTTGATCGTCAACACAATCCTCGAGCGATAAACAACCCTGTCTGTACAGTTTAATGTATCTATAGGTACGTTTATCCAATACAAACCAGGTCTGAATCCTTTTAGAGTGGCTTTAAAAAACATGCCCTACAAGCTGGGAATCTGTATATTCAATAAACAGTATTTAAAGAACACTTTTGCCATTAAACGGAATAAAAAAGTGAGTAAATCCTCCTTTTTTTAGTCGTTTAAGAGGTTGTATACTCCCCAAAAACTGTCAAAAAATGATTTTGTTTCCCATTTATTCCCAGCTTTTCAAACTTTGTTCTCATTTAAGAGACTTATTATTTGATTTCAGAGGTTCTGCACACATTTAGATCAATGTAAAAAGCAGCCATTTTTAATAATATTCCACAAAATCAGCAAAAGCCTTGAGATAATAAGTATCTACACTACAACACTAGCTTTGTTTTGTGTTAATAGTGCGTAACAGTCCCATAAATGATACAAACCTTTGCAGTAAATATAGTTAAAGAAGGTGGATACTGTCAAAAAGGATGAAATATGTGCAGAAGGACAGAAAACTATCAAAACAGCTCTTAAAAATGTTTTCAAATTGTCGTCATTTGCCCAATTTCGGTCAAATCTGTCGCCGTGACGCAGGCCGGCGCTGTTCTCGTCACAGCCGCCTCGACTCGCCTCGTTTCCTCAGATTCAGAGCCACACGGTCGTATCTGAATCAGTCTGAATCAGTCTGAATCAGTCTGAATCACCGGTGGCGCTGTCGTCTTTATCTCAAACCAAAGCTGGAGCATGTTTTATTCAAAGCACCGCGTTGGGATTAAGAGGGAGACACCGAGTTTTTCAGACCCGACCAAATCCCCGCAGCGCTGTCAGGACAGTGATTTGGTAGTTAGCGAAGACTCGGGGGAGCCATAACTCAGCCCTGATTAAAGGTCCCAGTGAAAGGTCAAGAGACAGAGCTGCACTGATGGACTCCGGAGAAGAGAGAGGCTGCTGAGGTTTAATGCTAATTCCCATCTGTAGTGGAGCCTAATGTGATGCTGTAGCGCTGAATAAAATAACAGCGAAGGCTCCCATCTCTGCTGGGTTTGGCTTGTACAAAAAACATCTACAATTCCACCACTAGATGCTTCCAAAAGTACACATTTCCCCTTCAAAATCAAAACTTGTAGACATTTTAATCCTTTTGTTCCATGTGTTTTCATCATCTGCCTTAAAACTCATGATTATCTGTTAAACTGTCTTTTATCCATGTTTTTTTTAGCATTACACACAATTTAAAGGCTAACATTAATTTAATTTCTACACTTATATAAATGTAAATGTAAGAAAACTCACCAGAAAGCATCAGAGGGACTGGGCTTGACTTGAATCCAAAATGTTGTCCATTTATTTACAGCCTCCAACAATCTTCTTGGCTCCAGTTTGAGGATAAACTCAACACTTTTCTAGTTTAGCTCTGAATGCAGCCTCTTTATCTGTGGACTTTCAAAACTGTGCTTGTTTTTTCTTGAAGATTTAGTTTGTGGCGTCCATTGAGGAAACTGGTGACTTAAAATCAACAAGCCCAGTGGAAATAGGTCAGACCATGAGCTCACGAGAAAATGCTGCCAGCTTTGGGCTCAGTTTATCAGGTCTTTGTTGAAAAAATACTTTCAACACAACTGTTATTCTACAAAATGTAATTCTTTGGATTATTTTTGATCAGTCCTGTTTGCTTCTTTACTTTTTGTTATGTGTGACCTTTAATGTTTTACCCACCACTTGGAAGCTTTTATTACATTTTGAATTGAAGGTTTTATCTTCATTTGAGTCTTACAAATGTTATCTTTAACCTTAATTTTCTCTATTTGAGAAAACTGGTTTTAGTTGGATTTGAACTGGTTTAAACTGGATTTGAACATGTTTTATTTGGATTTGAGCAGGTTTTATTTGGATTTGAATAGGTTTTGGATGGCTTTGAACAGGTTTTAAATGGATTTGAACAGGTTTTATTTGGATTTGAGCAGGTTTTAGATGGCTTTGAACAGGTTTTAAATGGATTTGAACAGGTTTTAAATGGATCTGAGCAGGTTTTATTTGGATTTGAGCAGGTTTTATTTGGATTTGAACAGGTTTTAGATGGATTTGAACAGGTTTTATTTGGATTTGAGCAGGTTTTATTTGGATTTAAACAGGTTTTAGATGGATTTGAACAGGTTTTAAATGGATCTGAACAGGTTTTATTTGGATTTGAGCAGGTGTTAGATGGCTTTGAACAGGTTTTAAATGGATTTGAACAGGTTTTAAATGGATCTGAACATGTTTTATTTGGATTTGAACATGTTTTATTTGAATTTGAACATGTTTTATTTGGATTTGAGCAGGTTTATTTGGATTTGAACAGGTTTTAAATGGATTTGATCCATTTATATATATCTTAGTAGCAAAAACTGGCTTAAGATTTCATGATCAAATCAAATTAATCTGATTCAAATCCATCTAAAACCTAAATCCTGTTAAAACCTATGATTGAATACTACTAAATGTATTGGAGGGCCACTTTAAACATCGCAAAGGGCCGCACTTCGCCCCCGGGCCTTGACTTTGTCTTTGACTGACACTTTTAAAGCCGAACCCTTCCACTGCTCTTTCTCCAATCCTTTCCTCTTTCCGTTAACGGCCTCCGTCAGTCTCTCTTGGATTCGTCGTCGACCTCTAGTATTTTGGCTCGTGTTTCCTGGACGTGTCACGAGGGGCCGCTCTGACCAGATGCTGCCCGACTGTAGTGGCTCTTGTCGGGGCCGTTCGGTCACAGACGGGCCTCTTACCTCGGGACCCGAGTGGACTCTGGACCAGAGTCACGTCAGGCCACGAGAGCTGGACATCGTTTACTCTGTGTCTGTCGGCCATGTTCCTCCCCGAAATCTGACTAAACCTGGTCAAATCTGACTAAAACCTGTTTAAATCTGACTAAAACCTGTTTAAATCTGACTAAACCTGTTTAAATCTGACTAAAACCTGTTCAAATCTGAATAAAACCTGTTCAAATGTGACTAAAACCTGTTCAAATCTGAATAAAACCTGTTCAAATCTGACTAAACCTGTTCAAATCTGACTAAAACCTGTTTAAATCTGACTAAAACCTGTTTAAATCTGGCTAAATCTGTTCAAATCTGACTAAAACCTGTTTAAATCTGACTAAACCTGTTTAAATGTGACTAAAACCTGTTTAAACCTGTTCAAATCTGACTAAACCTGGTCAAATCTGTCTAAAACCTGTTTAAATCTGACTAAAACCTGTTTAAATCTGACTAAATCTGTTCAAATCTGACTAAAACCTGTTTAAATCCCTATTAAACCTATTAAAACCAGATTTAAATCTTTTCAAATCCATCTAAACCTTTTCAAATTCAACCAAAACATGTTCAAATTTGACTAAAACCTGTTCAAATCCAACTAAGACCTCTTCAAATCAGACTAAAACCTGCTTAAATCCAACTAAAACCTGTTCAAATCTGACTAAAACCTGCTCAAATCCAACTAAACCTTTTTAAATCCATGTAAGACCAAAGTCATTTTTGGCCCAAATAACGAACATTTGACTCAAACAAAAAAGTGAAACCATGAATCTTAAAAACAGAAGTAGATGTTTGTTTGTTTGTTGTTCTTTTTATCTGCGTGGCTTTGCTCCGAGGGAACGGTGAGGAGTCGGGCTGATTTCTGAGAGCCACGGGAAAAGGTCAAGTAGACCGCATGTGATTTTTAACTGCAGTTTATTTATGTAACCGAACACAAAGGAAGCGACTGAAGCCTTTTAGCGAGGCATGAGTCAGACGTCACACTGAGCGTCTCTGAGCCAATCGCCCGAGGGACCGGACGACCAATCAACACCGAAGCACGCATCCACAAGCTCCGAACGCTCAGAGCTTCGATTTGTCCAGACATTTAAGAGTGAGAAGTCAGAAAAGGGTCAAAGAGAGGAAAAAAGGAAAAAGCTCCAAACATATTCTCTTCCTGCAGGTCGCGTTATAGGACTTTAAAAACAAAAAGAACGGATTTATTTATCAAAACTAATGTAAGACTTCTACATTCATGACCAGTCTGTGATTGGTCTGTGACGTTAGACCAGTTTTAAAGCTTAAACCAAACTTATAAAACAAAAATCCAACTAAAATCTCTTCAAATCTGACTAAAACCTGTTCAAATCTGACTTGAACCTGTTCAAATTCAACCAAAGCCTGTTAAAATCTGACTAAAAGCAGTTCAAATATAATTAAAACCTGTTCAAATCAAACTTATAAACCAAAAATCCAACTAAAACCAGTTCAAATCTGACTTGAACCTGTTCAAATCCAACTAAAACCTGTTCAAATCCAACTAAGACATGTTCAAATCTTACTAAAACCTGTTCAAATCCAACTAAGACCTCTTCAAATCTGAATAAAAGCTATTAAAATCCAACCAAACCTGTTCAAATCCAACTAAGACATGTTAAAATCTTACTAAAACCTGTTCAAATCCAACTAAGACCTCTTCAAATCTGAATAAAACCTGTTCAAATCCAACTAAAACCTGTTCAAATCCAACTAAGAAATTTTCAAATCCAACTAAACCTTTTTAAATCCAACTTTTTACCACATCCTCATTGAATATCTCGTGCTATTGCACTTTCCTGGCCAAAAAAGAGACCTGTAAAACCCTTGTTGGGGCGAGAACGAGGTCAGAAGAGTAAAAACAAAAGCCCAGTGACACACTGTACTCCGCCGCGGGTCGCTCTACTCCAGTCACTTCCTGTTGAGACGAGGAGCGTGATTTGTGCGTAGCTCCCGTCGTGAGTGATGCGTCTGGAGGAGTTTCCCGCTGAGCGCTACAGCGGTGCTCCGTCGCCGGCCCAGATACGGCCAGAAACCCCGCCGTGTGTTTGTGAACGCGTGCGACGGGCCGACACGAGGAGGAAGACGACGAATACAGCGACACGACAGGACAAAAGGCCAGCAAATCACAGCAGACGGAGACGGGGAGAGGAATAAAAGTGTTTGGAAAGACGGGTTTAATAACGTCTCTGAAATAGGGATCGCTTCCACTCAAATCCTTTAAAACAGTGGTGTCAAACCCAAAGCGGTGAGGGGCCACAATAGTTAATAGGAATCCTTTCAGGGGCCGACGATGGTGACATTAAATTTTGAATGTGAGATTTAATTTTAATTTACTTTGTTTTACTTACATATTAATTAATTTCCTCCTTTGGAAACTGGTTTTAGTTGGATCTGAACCAGTTTTAGATGGATTTGAACAGGTTTTAGATGGATTTGAACAGGTTTTAGATGGATTTGAACAGGTTTTAATTGGATTGAAACAGGTTTTAGTTGGATTTGAACAGGTTTTAGTTGGATTTAAACAGATTTAGATGGACTTTAACAGGTTTTAATTGGATTTGAACAGGTTTTAGTTGGATTTAAGCTGGTTTAGATGGATTTAACAGGTTTTAATTGGATTTGAACAGGTTTTAGTTGGATTTAAACAGGTTTAGATGGACTTTAACAGGTTTTAATTGGATTTGAACAGGTTTTAGTTGGATTTAAGCTGGTTTAGATGGACTTTAACAGCTTTTAATTGGATTTGAACAGGTTTTAGTTGGATTTAAACTGGTTTAGATGGACTTTAACAGCTTTTAATTGGATTTGAACAGGTTTTAGTTGGATTTAAACTGGTTTAGATGGACTTTAACAGCTTTTAATTGGATTTGAACAGGTATAGATGGAGTTGAACATATTTATCTTTGTAGCAAAAATCTTCTAAATATATTGAAGGGCCACAGTTTGAGTTTGACATGTGTGCTTTATGATATAAATAAATAAATGTAGAATGTGTCTGAGAATAGTGCATTCGCTCAAGGGCCACAAATCAGAAAAGAAGATAACAACATCTTTCTTTGTTCTACGTTTATTTATTCTTCATTTTTTATCCGTTACTTCATTTTTACTGTAGACAATTGCAGATTTGTAAAGTTTTGAACACCACATTATATAAAGGTTTGGCTGCAACATTAATGATTGATAATAATGTCCATTTTAAGACTCAGAGTTGATCACAAGGAGCGTTGAAGGTAAAACTAGAACTGTAGACGCACAGTGACATAAAGCAACTTTCTCTTACTCGTCTTTTAATCCTTTCATTTATCTAAATGAAAGTATATTTATTTATATACAAAACTATTCTTCAATCAAATCCAATTAAACCCTGTTCAAGACATTTTCAAATCCAACTGAAACCTGTTCAAATCCAACTAAGACCTCTTCAAATCTGAATAAAACCTGTTCAAATCCAACCAAACCATTTCAAATCTGACAAAAAACAGTTCAAATCCAATAAAAACTGTTCAAATCTGACTTAAACCTGTTCAAATCTGACTAAAACCAGTTCAAATCCAATTAAAACCTGTTCAAATCTGACTTAAACCTGTTCAAATCCAACCAAAACCTGTTCAAATTTGACTAAAACCAGTTCAAATCCAATTAAAAGCTGTTCAAATCTGACTTAAACCTGTTCAAATCCAACTAAAACCTGTTCAAATCCAACCAAACCTGTTCAAATCCAACTAAGACATGTTAAAATCTTACTAAAACCTGTTCAAATCCAACTAAGACCTCTTCAAATCTGCATAAAACTTGTTCAAATGCAACTAAAACCTGTTCAAATCCAAATTAAACCTGTTCAAGACATTTTCAAATCCAACTGAAACCTACTCAGATCCAATTAAAACTTGTTCAAATGCAACTAAGACATGTTAAAATCTTACTAAAACCTGTTCAAAACCAACTAAGACCTCTTCAAATCGGAATAAAACCTGTTCAAATCCAACTAAGACCTCTTCAAATCTGAATAAATGAAACTGTATTTATTTATATCCACACTGTGTGTATATATGCCTTTTTATCTACTTAATGCTTCCATGGATTGTGTGTGTATTTTGCAAGACAATAAAGTTTATTCAGTTAAATCCAATAAACTAGAAATAATCAGATGGGATCAAAACAAAAGCCGGACTAATTGTGGCGTGGACTTTTGATCAGTGAGCTTTTCCTGCTGCTGCTGTTGGTGTCGTGGAGGTGACGGGCGGCTGTCACGGTGAGCAGCTGTGGGTTAGGACCCCGCTGTGGCGCACCTGTCAGCCCCTGTTACTGTTAACACGGCCGACTGAAGCCCCGCGCCGGCTCCGGGATAAAAATAGCACGCTTTTCTTATTCAAGGAATGAACAGCGTTGACGCAGATGGAAGACGGCAGACCGAGCGCACGTCGCCTTGTCGCGCGTTTCTGCTTCAAAATCAAAGTCGAGCGTCGGCCGATGTTAACGTGTGTCGCTCTGTCCCGTCCCAAAACACACACAGAACCCGACGTGACGTCCCAGCACGGGCCACGCTCTCCTTTCACCACTAATTATCTCCGTCTGTTCACGGCAGCGTGGTCTCTCGGAGATGCACCTCTGCACTGTGTCATTCATTTTATTTTTACACATGACAGCACAAGGTTAAATGTTTTCCTCTGGGTTTTCAGTACGATACATCACAGCCCTTTTATGTGCATTATATAGTTAGCTATTAGCGCTACCGGCTAGGGAGACTAAATAAGGAAATTAAATTATGATACGCCACAACTGAGCAATACTAGTTAAACTAATTAAACACAGCAGAGGAGTAAAGAAGACATGGGCCATAGACATGTGCAGCCAGTTTTACACAAACATGGATCTATAACTTCTTCCAGTAAAACAACAACAAAAATAAGACATGTAAAATATAAAAATAAGACATGTCTGGAAGCTCATTTCTGTCGTTGAATTATAAGATATAAAAAAATAAAAAATAAAAGCACATTTTGACATTAAAAAATGATCATGCCAAGGTCAAATGTGACTAAAACCTGTTCAAATCTGACTAAAACCTGTTTAAATCTGACTAAAACCTGTTCAAATCTGACTAAACCTGTTCAAATCTGACTAAAACCTGTTCAAATGTGACTAAAACCTGTTCAAATCTGACTAAAACCTGTTCAAATCTGACTAAAACCTGTTCAAATCTGACTAAAACCTGTTCAAATCTGACTAAAACCTGTTTAAAATATAAAAATAAGACATGTATAATATAAAAATATAACATGTATGGAAGCTCATTTCTGTCGTTGAATTATAAGATATAAAAAAATAAAAAATATTTTGACATTAAAAATGACTACAAGGTCAAGGTTGAAAATGAAAAAAAGCTCATAATTAGGGCAGAGTGACCCAGGTCCATTTAATCTGTTTTCTCTCTCACCAGTGATTATCTAATAAAGACTAAAAGGCCAAAAATAAAAAACATATTTTTTCATAATTATGAGATAGTACTATTTGTGCAGGGCTCCTCATTCAAAGAGGAACTAAATAAATAATATATTTACAAAATAACAGGATGATTTTGAGTTAAAGACAGTTTAAATGAGGATAGTTTAGTCTTCAAAAAATATATGAATAGATGTGTTTTTACTCATTATAAATTATAAAATGGATGGATGTATTATTGCCCGACTTTTCTTTGTTGGTCATGGCTTTATTATTTTTGACAGTTTCACCTACAATCATCTTCTGTATTAATTAATAGTTCTGACCAATGAGCTTTAGAGGATTTAAAACAGAAAAAAAGGATGCAATATTCTTTTTTTTTCTTTAAAAACGTTGTGTGCAGTGTAATAAAATCTTTTAAAAAATCATCTTAACGGCTCAGAACAGTGTTGTGTTCTGGAGCCAGACACAAGAGGCACCAGAGAGCACCTTTATATACTGTATATCTTCCACTGTAGCTTTATTATGATTTTTATTCCTCATTGAATATGTTGCTATTGTACTTTCTGGCTTTTATGACCATGTTTTTGAATTTAAATCTGTTTGTTTAAAGGAATAATCTCCACCTGATACAGCTGCGGTGGTCTCTTATATAACGGCCCAGATGTTCCAGGTTGGACGCTCTTTAGTTTGTTTTGTTTGAATTACCGGTTTTCTCACTTTGCTAATTGGTCTGTGACACGTGTTTCTACAAATACACACTTATATAACACAGATGCATGACCCGCACTGTACAAATACTGCAGTGAACATCAAATATTAAGAGTTTTATTTCAAAAACAACCTCGATGCTGCTACATATTGTCTGCAGTTGTAATTATGTTCTCACAGGCTGTAATTATGCTACAACCCTTTTTTTATTCAGCCATTTTACTGAGTGTAGGTGTTAAAATATTCTTTGTTTTGTTTTGTACCAGAAGCTTTTCCGATGAGTCACCGGCTCCTGTTTTAACCTGGACACGTTGTTTTTTATAAATCGATGCCATCTGTCCCACTCAAACATGTAGAGCTGGATGATTTTAAGTTGCAGTGATTCAGTTTTCTAACAAATCTGTCAAAATTATACTCAATGGTTTGTGTTTGCTCAAGTTCTTTGGATGGAAGGAGCTGCCCAAAGTAGCAGACAAACTGAGCACTGCTGAAGGACAAGTGCATTCGTGTTTAGTTTTTGAAACAGTTGTTGGAAAAATACTTGGATCCTTTCATTTTGTTGCTGCCTACAAATATTGAGATGGTTTTAAATCAGGCAGAGAGGGTCACACAAAAATGATAGGACCCCTACATTTCTAGCCTGTCCTAGACCCAGTACCCTATTATTATTATTATTATTATTACTATTATTATTATTATTATTATTATTATTATTATTATTATTATTATTACTATTATTATTATTATTATTATTATTATTATTATTATTATTATTATTATTATTATTATTATTATTATTATTGTTATTATTGTTTATTATTATTCCAATTATTATTATTATTATTATTATTATTATTATTATTATTATTATTAATATCATTTTATTATTATTATTTAATTATTATTATTATTATTTAAATTATTATTATTATTATTTAAATTATTATTATTATTATTATTATTATTATTTTATTATTATTATTATTATTATTATTATTATTATTATTATTATTATTATTATTATTATTTTATTATTATTATTATTATTATTATTATTATTATTGTTGTTGTTGCTTTATTATTATTCCAATTATTATTATTATTATTATTATTATTATTATTACTATTAATATCATTTTATTATTATTATTTAAATTATTATTATTATTATTTAAATTATTATTATTATTATTATTATTATTATTATTATTTACAAATAATTAGGTGTTTTTTTTGTTTTTTTCATTAACTGATGTAAGGTTTGGAATTGTAAAGTTTGGCCACCAGATGCTGCCAAATACCACACACTGCCCCTTTAACGCCTTGTGCTTATTTAAAGTTGAATCCAGCCCAAAATCCCCAAGAGTGACTAAAGACATTTGTCACTTTCGGTTTTGAACTCACCTGAAGAATTAAGATACCTTGGAAATGTATTCATTTATTGATGAAGCAGACCATTCAAAACTCTTAGAGAAATATAATATTTTGAGAAACTGCTTCTTCTGATTCAGCTGCTGTCTGACTCTGGGCTTTAACACATTTTAATGAGGAGGAAATGGCACTCTTTTTTTGGTTTCTCACTCTTTCCTCGTCCTTCCTTTCGCTGCTAATTGTCGCATTTAAAGCTCATTATCTCGAGTCTATTAAGCACAGAGCTGTGAGGCGTGATGGTTTAGATAGAGCTCCAGACGATACTGTTGCTGCTAATAATTCTGAATTTGGTCCAGCTATTACAATCTGTAACTGGGGGCTAGTTTGGCTGCCGTCTTTTGCAGCCAGGAAAAAAAGAGCGGAAGACTATCAATTAAGAAGAAATTTGATTAAACCTTCAAGCGGCGACTGTGAGACCCCCTTTGACTGAACAGAAGGAAAATATCGCTGTTTAATACCATTCTGTAGATTCAGTCTCAGTTTTCTCCCTGTTTTTTTCTTTACTCCTCATTTAGTTCCTTTCATAATTGTTCCTCATTTACTTCTAATTTTAAGTTGAGTCTGTATTATCAAGATTTCTATGTATATTGACAGAAAAAATAGACCAATCCTGCAAAATTATTATCCAAACCTTCCCCAGCGCCACAATGACAACAGCTCATGGTGAAAAATACAACAGTTTGCAAAGACAACAGAGTGAAAAGATATAGATAAATGAATTTTTATTATATCTGAAGAAACAAAAACAGTTTTTACCCTAAAACTCTGTAATACAGCAGTAAAATTAGCTACGTTATTGCTCGCTAAATAGCATTAGCATCAAAGCCATATTGTGAGAGTGAGAGCACTGATTTATAATAACAATTGTACTTCTTTGCACAAAGACAAATGGAAAAAAAATGGCGTTGTCATTATTTATAGGTTATTATACTATTATTTTACTGGTATTTTATTTAGAACTTCAGATCAAACTGGGCTGCGTGTGGTCCCTGAACTAACCACAGATTTAAACGATAAACAATGATAAAATAACTTGTATAAAAAGACTGAAAGAGATTTGTCTTAACCCAGTTTTATTATGAAACCTACTATTTATTTTATTATTTTATTACTGGCTTAGTCCATATTCAGTCCTGTTTTTGTTTTTTTTTAGTAAATGGTGTAATTTCTATTTCTTCTTCTAGTTTATTAGTTCAAACCTGGTCAAATCTTTTCATTGTCCTCAGTTTAATCCTAAATTTTGACCCAGTTCAGCCCTGGTAGTTTATATTTGGGTTAGTTCTGCCTGGTTTAATCCCAGTATAGTTCTTAGTAAAGTCCTCTCTGTTTAAAAGAACCCACATGGCTCTACACTGTTATGTATCAGGTGGAAAAAGGGGGCGTGGCTTGCGCTCCCAGTGGGCGTGGCCTATCTGCTGCTTCAGATAGAGGCTCGACTCGGCTCAGACTTTCACAGAGAAACATGACGGACGTCAGAAAGTGGCCGGATTCATTCTCTTTATTTAATTCAAAGTAGATCTGTCCAAAGATGTGTTATGTGTCGACGTGATGTCTCGCTCTGTCGCTGGAGCTGAACCGGCCACTGTTTACTCTTTGAGACCGGATCCACAGGTTCACAGTGAGTACTACACCTTTTAGACTTTAGTCTTAGAGATAAACAGAATATAATGAGAGTAGTTACACTGTTTAAATGAATACAAGACTCAAATCTAGCTTAAATTAAACCTGAGTATAGCATTTGTTTCTTGGTATAGAAAGTATACCTTGGTTAACTTTTATTAACTCCAAGTTTAGCTGCAGTTAAGTCTGTATTCTTAATTCTTGTTTTAATTCTACAGTTGAAGCCCTGTTTCCTTTTTTTCGGCTTTCCAGACCCCATTTTCTTCCTCCTTATTGCCTTTAATCCTTTTCTTTTTGAAATCCACCAATCCTTGACACTCCAAACAAATGCAATGTTTCCATTACCTCTTTTAAGTCCTGCTTCTTCCCTTGTGGGCCCATCTCAGGGCCCCATTGACGTCTTTTTTCTAAATTTGATATTTAAACACCTCTTTCCAATTGTTTAACATCTCGTTCCCTGTTTACTCTCTTTTTAGCATCTACAAGCCCAATTTCTGATTTTTTTAACCTCTCACTGCCAGTTTCCCATTCTTTTAGCATCACAAAGCCCTGTTTTTCTCTTTTTTTATATGTCTCAAAGACCTATTTCCATCTGCTTTAGGTCATTAAATACCACTTTATCATTTTGTATCACCTCTGAGCCCTCTTTCCCAACTTTTCAGCCTCAGACATTAGTTTTTTAGCAGCCTTTATGAGATGGTTTGTTTCTTTGTGTCTTCAATTGTGTCCAGAGGTAATTTATTCTGTGTCTGTCGGTACTGTCTCTCGGAAATCCAGCTCCATACTGAAAAGACCAGACTTATTGTTCATTTTCCCTCATTTCTAGTATCTCTAAACTCCTCATTTCGCTTTTCCAGTAAATGTTGACGAAGCGGCGCGGACGACAAGAAGCCGGCGACGGAGGAGGAGTCGGAGGAGGAGGTGAAGGGGGTGGAGCCAGTGCCGCCGTTGCTATGGAAGAAGCGCTGTCGCTCGAGGACGAGGCGGAGCTTCAGGCCGTGGCCTCGTCGCCGGGACGGACGCTTCCTGAAGTTCAACATCGAGATCGGACGAGGGTCCTTCAAGAACGTGTTCAAAGGCCTGGACACGGAGACGACGGTGGAGGTGGCCTGGTGTGAGCTGCAGGTGCGTCGCCACGTAGCGGGACAAAACGCAAGAATAAGCAGGAATGAATCAGGTATAAACATGGAATGAAACAGGGATACAGTGGTCCCTCGTTCATCTGCGGGGTTACGTCCAAAAATAACCAGCAATAGATGAAATCTGCGGAAGTAGTCAGCTTTATTTTTTACAATTATTCTATGTTTTAAGGCTGTAAAACCCCTCACCACACACTTTATACACTTCTCAGACTCTCTCTTGTTTAAACACTCTCAAAGTTCAAACCTTAGCATTTTCCTCTTTCTTTTGGGTGCGACCGCAGGTGCCTTTGTCGGTGCAGAACGTTTCGTCAACATTGTGGGTTTTGTCGGAGAGAAAACTTACAAACATACAGCACTTCAGCACGGAGGAGACTGATTGACAATGGTCTACAGTCCCTTAGCCAATCAGGACGCAGAACACAATGCACATTCATACGCTGTAAAAAAAAAAGCATGCAAAATTGCACTAAAAAAAATCCGCGAAACAGCGAGTCCGCGAAAGGTGAACCACGTTATAACGAGAGACCACTGTAAATCAGGATTAAACCAGGATTAACATGGAATAACTCAACACTAATCTAGCACTAATCAAAGAATAGAACCTCTACTAAATTTAGGACTAGACTGAGATTAAACTGACACCTAAACTAAAACAAAGAAAACTAAACCAGGACTAAACTGGTTCTAAAAACATTTACTGAAAGCCTAAAGCTTGACTAAATTTAGGACTAAACCAGGTCTAAACCAGGACTAGACCATTACTAAACCAAAACTAAACCAGGACTAAACCAAGATTAAATTTAGGACTAAACCAGGACTAAACTAAAACAGGAGTACACAAAACTAAACCAGGACTAGACCATTACTAAACCAAAACTAAACCAGAACTAGACTATTACTAAACCAAAACTAAACCAGGACTAAACTGGGATTGAACCAGTGCTAGATCATGAATAAACTGGGACTATACACCAAAAAAAGGACAAAAGCAGGACTAAACTATTAAATGGTATGAAAGCAGTACTAGATGAGTACTAAACTAAGACTTAACCAGGACTAGACTATTACTAAATCAAAACTAAACTGGAACTCAACAAACCAACCAAGACCAACTGGAACTAACCCAAGATTAAACTGGGACTAATCCAAGAATGAGGAAACTAAACCAGGACGATTCCCTCTGATTCTGTTGTAAATAAAAGAGGGTGGTTCAATTAAAATGATGAGTTTTACTTATTTTTAATGATTTCAAAAGGAAGCACATTTCCAGATCTGCATCGGTCCCTTTACTTGTTCTCTTTAGAAACGACCGAGAAAGAGGAAAAGGGTTAAAATGCCTCAGACTTTATCTTTTGTAGAAAGCTGGTTTATGGTTTTGTGGTTTTATGGCTGTCGCTGAGCTCTGATTGGCTCAGAACCAGGACAAGGACATCACACACAGGGCTTTTCAACAGAAACTCCAGGACTTTGGTTTGAGGATTAATTCTCTGAAGTGAATGAAACAGCTTAAAATAGTCATTATGTGCCGTTTTTCAAGTATTTTATTGTCGTATAATGACTCCTTAACGAGAAATTATTGAATTTTTTCAGTTTTCTGCTTTTTTTCAGTCCAAATTTGTCTCTGTCTAGATGTTCCACAGACCTGGTTCAGTTCTGAGTTT